>JAPZDX010000021.1:23626873-23639246 GCA_029783625.1 Naso annulatus
TGTGTGTGTGTGTGTGTGTGTGTGTGTGTGTGTGTGTGTGTGTGTGTGTGTGTGTGTGTGTGTGTGTGTGTGTTTGTATAAGGGTATAAGTGTGCTGAGCCAAGTGTGTCAAAGGAGGTATTACCAAGTAAGGGGAAACAGGAAAAGCTACAGATTGCAACTATGGAGGTGTTCTGTGACGACTGCTGGGCAGCCAAAGTAGAGGGTGAATGATGATAGATGTCCAGAGAGGAATTATGGAGGATAATAGACCACCATTTTCCTTTATACTGGTTGTTACGATAGCATTTTATCTGATCTTTATGGCCTAGAACATAAAATAAAGGTCAGGAAATTTCCCAGGGATGGAAGTGCCTTCAACCAATCCAAATTTGTCCATACTCCCTCTGTAAAGACCATTTCATGGTTGACAGGCCTGTCTCTTGTTGAATTTGGCGTAACCTCAGAAGTTGGCCCATATTCATCTTCCATATTCATGCGAGTCACTGAAACAAAGGTGGAGGTCAGGGAGAACATGGCTGATGAGGAAACATGGTGGAGTGGATTTTTCACTGTTTTTGCTGCATAGTCTCTGCTAATGCTGTTATGAAAGAGTGGGCAGTCTGCCCGTTGAGCCCTGACGGGGAAGAAGACAGAGAGAGGAAGCCACCTCATGCTCCTTTTGTCTCGTTCCATGCCACTTCCAAAACTGAATTGTCTGCCTGCTGCCAGAGACCACAGTCTGTGGTGATGGTCCTCACAGCTGTTTGCACTCAGGGAGTGGAAAGGAAAAGGAAAGATTATTTTAAAAAACATAGATAAAGGGAGCTGAAATACATGAAATTGAGATAAAAATGAAATATTGCCTATTTGTGACGTCTCTGGCATATCATTCAGTGTCTCAGTCGAGCCTGCTGTGAGTAACACAGCGCAGGGTGGGGTTGCCTTTTTATGCTGTCTTTAAATACGTAATTATCAGACTTGATGTGCTCTCAGCTGCTCGCGATGAGTCCAGCATCTGGACAAGTCCAGGCTGATTGAATATGAAGAGGCACGCCTTGATTGAACATAAAGGAAGTGTGAAATTTAACTTCCAGCTTTGTTGACTAAAAATGGTACATGCTGTTGGTTTATTTCGGATGAAGAATTTCCTCTTTGGATTCACATCCATTACAGAGCTTTAGAAACTGTGCCATTACAAATTGCTCTATATGTAAAAGGAGTAAATGTGGTTCTGAAGCAACACAGTTGTCAATAAGCATCAAGCAGCCGCCACTGACGCGCCTGCTGTCTCATCAGTAATCAGTCCAATCTGTTTTAGCAGAAAATGGCCATACACGGCGAATGTCTCATTTCAACTTCATGGTGCCTTGAGAAGGCAAAGCAAATCAGCAAATGTTCATGAATTTGACAGCAGAAGCGTGCAAATTCTCTGACAACTAGTTGGATTCGGTGAGCTGAGTGCCAGCACCTTGCATTAAGTTACACTAAGCGCTAATTGGATGCTACCTGGCGCTACATCACTTGAAGCTCTGAACAGGATCAGGATCTGGCTCTGACTAACAGCAAGCTCTCTGGTTCTGCTGGCTGATTACCCTTCGCAAAGGGAAAAAAAAAAAAAAAAAAAGATGATGAGAAAAAAAATCCCTTCTCTTCTCTCGCACAAGCCCTTGGCCCTGTTGGCACCGTGCTAGCTTTTTGAATTTTCCTGATGTCCCTGAAATTGATTTTCAGCCATGATTGCATCGCCTCTCTGAGGATAATCAAAATTTTTGAATAATTGCTGCAGTATGACTGTACAGTGGGGAATAACAAGAATAGTGGCTACTTCCCCTCACTGTCATCTATAGAATAATATTAGCTGAGCTCTACAGAATGACTTCACAACATACCTCGCAAATGGTTCCCAGTTGTAAGCATGACACCATTTATTTCATCGGACATGTTGAATAAAATCCAGCCTATATTTGATGATGACAAAACATACCATGATGTCACAGTTTGAGAAATCTCCCTGACATTTTTTTGTCATTGAAAACTCTTTCAGGTAGTTAATATGTAATCACTCACTATTTTTCTTTTGGCTTTGGGATGGAATAAAACGGAGCCAAATTCTTAGGAATAAATGACCTCTTTTATCCTAGCTGATTCATACGCAGCTGAATCAGCCATGGAAAGGAAAACTTAATGTCCTCCAAAACCCTGCTACAGAAGCTTGACAACAAATCAGCTCTCAGTAACATTTTCCCTACTTAATCTTGCTGTCATTGATTTAAAAACATCCTGAGGAAGTCGTTTTGTGCTGTTACTCCTGGCTGCCTCCTGCAAGAGAGACATCACCATCCCGGAGCCACCCTTTTGTGCCACGGTGAAAGATGGCCTCGCGTTTAACGCAGGAATGTAACCAGTGTTTGCAAAGGGAGAAACAGATTGATTAGAGGGCGAGGGAAGATTAATAAGCTGCACAGGGCAGTTATGACACCCATTGTTTCACACATGCCCTGCAGAGGTGTGCCTCCCAAAATGAATCGTCGTGTAAAATATTGACCTAAAGCATATCATTACTCTCTTTCTTGTATGTGCTTGCTTTGCTCTCAAAAGACGGCATCTAAACAGTATTAAACTGTTTTCCACCCCTCCTTTATTTTTTGAGAAACTGCACTTCCACTTGAATAAAGCAGCCTTTACTTTTGCTGGGCTTACTGTACTGAAAGCAAAATCAGTAGAAACAAGCAGAGGACGTAACCTTGATCCCTCTATTGTTTCATTAAACAATTTATTAATCTTATTATCTATGCAGATGGCTGTGTAACGTTAGCCTACGGAAAATAGAGGTAATAATAATAATAATAATAGTAATAGTAATAAAATAGTAATAAATAGTAATAGATAATAGTAATAAGTTATTTCTTAGTCACATATAAAAGACGTTGCCTGCTTGCGATCCATCCTGCGCTCTCTTGCTCACTCGCTTCCAATACAAATGCGCGTGTTGTCAGTGTTATGCTGAGTTCTGCCTGCCTTGCATGCGTTAGCAAAGATCTTTACAACAGTAGGCGCTTGTATCACTAAAGGTGCCGCTAAAATCAACAAAAACTGAAGTTCTTTGTAGTCACTTTAACTTATCAGTGCTTTTATTGTGAAACATTGTTAGTCCTTTTCATGATTTTTGATAACATCTTCCGCCATCATTTAAGACTTTGATCTGCTACTCTCCACGTGTACCATCATGACACATTTTTCCTGCATCTAGCTCTTTAAAAATAAGCAAACAATAAAAAAAGAATAAGATGATGTTATGACATGGCAGAATTTGTCACTGGTGTGAAAGTGTGCACCATCCAAAAAACAAAACTTTTTACAGTTGAATTGAACAGTCGATCTGAACAAAGACCACCTCCTTTCACCAAAAGTCCAGCTGTTTGGTTCAGATCTTCTTAAACGTGCAGTTTACTCCTGTGATTTTGGTAACGATCAAACCAAAAAGTCAAAAGCCCTTTAGGAATGAAAGCCACCTAAAAATACGAAGAGCCGCATCGCTCAAGCATTAAGTACATAAGGTCTACATATCTCCCTCCCACAAATGAAAATAATAGATTGAGACGCTTTTCAACAACTGACCATCACACCAGAAGGGGTCACGCCTAATAACAACATAACAAGAACAGATTATTTAATGTATTAATTAATTTTACAAATACTAACCAGCATGAGGCAATAGTTAGCCATAATTGCCAGTAGGAGAAGGGAAGTTTTCAAAAAAAAAAAAAAAAAGACCTTATTCGGAGTTTAGGAAACATCTTTTGATTGATTGGGGATGTCATTTTGGCTTTTTATACTCAAAGTAAACTCACATTGAAAACAAAACAAAACAATTGTTACAATCAATGTTCTTTTAAAGTATTGCAATTATAAAAAACAATTAGATTAATCTACCACATTCACTATCAACAACTTTGGATGCCATTATGGATGGAAAAATGTTTTTCACATAAAAAAGGAAATCTTTCACACAAAATATTTTAACTGCTAATGGCATTTCTGTATTAAGAGTGAAGTGTGTTCCAGTTAGTCAAATGGCAAAGCCTGATGTTATCTGAAATTAGCTTTCATGTGAGATTCCTCCCCTTGTTTTTCCGTAACTTGCTGGAGGCATGGCTTTGTTCCCCTTTTCTAATTAATTTGCTGCCAACCTGTTTTATTTATTTCTGTGGCTGCAGAAATTGCCTTTTGACCTTGATGATGAAAAAGTAAGTGAATTGAAAAAGGCATTGATGCCCAGAATTCAGTGGGCTGGTACACAAGGTTATTCATCTTCCTATCTCAGTGCGGTTTTAGTTTTGCAATGGTCAGATTTTAGTTCCCGCTCTGCTGTTTTCATTATCTTAAGAGGGCAGAGGGGAGCTTTCTGCCAGTGACCTTATAAACTTGCATTTCCAATTCATTTAACCAGCACTTTGATATACACACCACACATCTGCAACAGAAACCTGACCTCTCCCACCACACATAGTATGTACACAAATTGCATGTGTACAATTCACACATACTGAAAAAAATCTCCATAATGTGCTAAAAATGACCTTTTTGTGCTTAAACATTAAATTGCTGTTTTGTATTGATAAAAGCCAAATAAAATCAAAACAAAATTGATGCTGTGTTTACAATACTGTGAAAACCAAGACAGTGTTCATTGCATTACAGCCACTTATCCTAAATAAAAATAATGAATTTTAGCTGTATTTACTTTGTAATAACAAATTATTGGGAGCCCCTGGAAATTTGCATATATACCAGTGATATTTTTGCAGAACTCCACCACTCAAATCAATGTAAGGACAATATATTAAGTAAAAATAAAATGGATTCTAGTTTTCAAATGAAATATGCCTTGTCTTTCAGTTCATCTTGCTCTTTCGTCTCAGCCTCACATTTTTTGGCTCTTGCTCATGCACACACACGCTGTAAAGCCATATCACTTTGGACACCTGTAAAATATGAAAGTAATGATGTCTACAGTGGATGAATGGCTGAATGAGCCTGCAATAGGTCTATATAGCACCATGTTCACCTTGGGGTCACTCTTTCGATTCAGGGGCCGCTCGCTGGTGATCAGAAATAATTTCAATCTAATAGTAAAGTTGAAGAGAAGGAAGCTGGCAAAGCATCTCAGTGGTTCCTTGGCTCTTGGTTTCCTTCATAATACAGAATAAATCATTAAACCTGCAACTGTTTCATACCTGCTGCTATAATACACACATCTATGGGAGTGAATGTAATGGTAGTGGTAGTCTCTGTGTATGAGTGAGAGTGCCTCTGAGAAAAACTGAGTTTTTCCTGTGTGGGTTTTTTTGTTGAAATTTTTGTGACAGATCATTCAGTCACCTGTTTATGGTGGAAAGTCAACTCTTTCTTTCTCTTTTGTACTGCTGGCAGCCATTTTTGGTTCTTGAGAAGAGAGTTTCATTATTCTACAAACTGAATGGAAATGTCAATATGGAGAAGACTCTCTTCGGGTATCCAAGAGCCTGCTGCAAAAAATGATTTTACTGTTAGATCACATTTCCCACACTATGTGGGCTTGTGCTCACCATTTTGTTTCCCATGTCACTGGAATAACAGTAAACTGTTCAACATTATCAGTTGACAAAAAATATCTCATTGTTCTTCAGATATTTGAATAGATGTTACGTAGGTCCTGGAGCTCAGGGACTGCAAGTGACTACATGACTTGGCTTTCATGTCGCACATTGTACCTCTCAGAGTTGAACCTCAAGCTCCAAGGTTCCCACCAGCTTTTCAGCTTTCTGCTTTCAAATGTAAAATCAAACAAATTTAAAGCTGTGGCACATACAACTGAAAGTGCATTTTAAACCCTACCGTATGAATTATGACATCTGAATACATTAATGTGTTGGTCAGTGTGCAAAACTCCTTAGACGTTTAGCAAAATGTAGCAGGGCATTGAAAGTAAACAAAAGGAATCTAACATCATCACTAGCGTGCGACATCAGATGTCCTCCATACAGTAAAAGAAGAAGTTCCAGCCTCAGAGGTTAATGTAATATATGCATACATTAATAAAGAATGGCACTGAAAGGATGCTTAAAAAAACTGGAAATCGTCCTGCACACTTGTGGTAAGATGTTGGAAATCAAAAACACCATATATTTGTATTTGCAAGCTTTTCATACAATGATAACAGATATCATTAGTTTATTATTCATCATTGTTTGAAACTAAGATTTCAATGATTTTACTTTTTTGACAGTTGTGATCTTTAATAATGTACAGTTACCATATTTGAAGGTACTAATTTGTAGTGAGAGATGGAAATATAAAACACTTTTATTTGTCTATGCAATAAACTGAACTGTGTTACAGTATGTGTGAAAAGTGCGGCAGATGAAAGAGAGGTAAGGGGGCTGCAGGGTGAGCTATAAAAGAGAAGCTGATTTGGTCTCTCCAGTGTTTCACTGTTTTCTCTGCGGCCCTTTCAAGCTCAGAGAGGCCCGTTGGGGGCTGGAGTGTGTGAGGCTGGAGTGCAGGGAGCATGGGGCACTGTGTAGGCCGAGGCTCAGCATCTGCCAGCCCAGACTGTCCGTGGTTTGTTCCTTTTCCAGCACATTCTTATGTAATTATCTGTGATAAACTCCTCTGCAGTCGAGCCACAAATCCACGTCATTGCCCTGGCTTACCAAAGAACTCTGAGAAATCCACATGCACATGCACAAGGGGCCTTGGAGCTTCATAAACACACTCACTCACTCACACACACACACACACACACACACACACACACACACACACACACGTGCTTAGAGAGACACAAATGTGCATTCTCACACACCTACTCACACTTAGATTCACACAAACAAAACTTTGGGCTGGAGTGTCAAGTGGGTTTTTGTATTTTGCAGCCAGAGGAGGGAGGGTATAATCCTGGCTCCCACATTGACACTCAGCAGAGTTCAGCAGACTTCAGTGGTTCCTGTCGTGCCCAGCACTTTCCCCTGTCAACACTAAGTTCTTCAAAGTCCCCATGACAAAGAACCTGCTGATACCCTCTGCTATGCCAGAGTCAGAACTACAAGAAGTCCTGCCTCTACTTCTTGGCTGTGAACAACTTTGACGACTCAAAGCTCAACAGACAGACGTTGGGGCTGTTTCGCTCCATACAGTTTGACCTCCTGTTGTGTCTTTTCCATCACTTACCTTGGAGACATTGTTTATACCATTATAATTAGTCGTCCATGCATGCACATTGTTAAGATAATCATATTTTGTACCATATTTTGCAACAAATTGGGGCACAAAAATGAAGAACAATGGCCTGGTTTTGAGTTCAAAGAAATAATAACCATATTATTCTCTTGCCATGTTTTTTTACAAGGGTTCTTGGATCTTCGTTTTGCTGTGTATTATTTAGTCTGATGCCAGCAGAACAGGGGCAGGGAATGACAATGGAGTGGTGTATTGCAGAAGACTGAAGGCTGTGCCAGCAGGATAAGAGAGTGAAAAACAGAGGAGGGTGGGGGTTTCATTAGCATAACTAGCGGGATGCCCAGAACCTTTCTGGAGTGGCATGTTTACGGCACCAAGCTTGGCAAGAGCACACTCATTTTATAGGGTTTATTAAGGAGACAAGGGGAGGCACAAGCAGGATTTGGGATATCGTCTGTGTGTGTGTGTGTGTGTGTGTGTTTATGTGTTTCAGTTTGCGTACGTGTGTGTGCAAAGTGAGCGTCTGCTTTTGTGTGTGTGTTTGGCTGTTTTGTTTGCATGCGTGGGGTCTGAGAAGAGGTGCACTCGGTTTCAGTGGCTGACTACTTTTACATGTTTGTATTTTGGCTTAAGTGCCCTTTAAAAGCAATGAAATAGAAAGTGCATTCATAAGCCAATCCTTAGGAATGATCCCGTTTCAGAGGAGCGCAGAATGGGGCTCTTTGTTGTGCTCTGGCTCCTTTCATCTCTCTGAGGTCATTTTCACAGAGCAAACAGGGAGACTCATTATCAACCTGCACCTGAGAGGTCAGAACCTGAACTCTCCCTCTCCCTCTCTCCTGTCCAAACCCCCCACACCCCTCCACCCCCAGTTGTGCCTCTGCTGGCTGCTACCCCTGGTCCGCACTCGGGTTTATTAGCGCAGAACATCTTTTCCAGTGACTGAGCTTGCCCTTATTGTCTACAGCGGTCAGGGTCAAGTCAAGGGCGCTCAGCCTAGATTGGAATCATTTGTCACATGGTCCCGCACTGGAGCTGATTTCAGCAGAGGCCTGGGCGAGGTACACAGCAGTTCCAATGCCACCTCTGACACAGGGAGCAGCGCAAAGCAGCCACCGGACTACGCAGATGGCCTCAGCATATTACACAGCCACTGCTTGCCAACAAAAGAGCCCCTCCTTTTCCCCTACTTTGCTTGCAAATGTAAGGGGAATGAAATGGGAGACTGGGTTCAGATCATAAATGGAACATGCTCTCTGGGTTGTCAGGACATGCCTTCAAGTGTGGAGCTGTTTCTGGGACCTCTGTGTCCCACTCTGCAGTCCAAAATTGCCTCATGAGTGACCGTGATAATGACTATACCTTTTAAGTCAGGAAGGAAAGAAAACATATCCAGCAGGGAACTTATTTCTCAAATGATGGACCTCGTGCAAAGTGTTGCAATTTAGTCTGCGAGCACAGAGAAGGGATTTTTTTTCTTTTTTCTTTTCATCTCTCTTCATGGTCAGCAGGAGCTTGCATGAACAATGGATCGTGCTGATGTAGCATGTGGAAAATGACTTTAATACACCATATAGAATGGCTTATTGCTTTGGTCAATAGGGCTGCAGTGAAGATGGTGTATCCTGCCGCTTGGGAAGGTTAGACCTGTCAAAGGGCCACAGTGACTGATACTCAGACCCTGCTTATGAGGTCTGTAATGGGTGTGCATGTGTGTGTATGTGTGGAGGGGAGGGCTGACTGACAAGCAAAGTTATAAAGGTTACATATGACACACACCTTGCCATTAAACCTTAGATTAGTCCATATTTTTTCTTACTTTCATATCTAAGGTTATTTCATACATGGCACGATAGGATGCCGAGGTGGCACTAAAAGTGCTATGCCATGAAAAACTGTGAAATAACAAATTTTAACAGAACTCTGAATCAAATAAACAATATGTTTTCAGCAAGCTACTGAAGAAAAACAGGGGAAATTGTGGAAAAACAAGGGGAAATGAAAGATTGAGCATCAGGGCATTTTAGCTTGTTTTCCCTCAGAGAGGGCAAGTGTGGAGGTGAAGGTCACACAGAGACTAAGCACACAGCTCATAAACAGCACAGCTGGAGGAATCATTGAAATATAGCCCTTTGTTTTCTCTGGGCTGTAATTGGCCCTGGAGCCTTCTTCCCCTTCCCGCTCTCTGTTTCTCTCCGTCTCTCTTTCTCTCTTTGTCTATCTCTTTCTCTGCACGTGTTCTGCACCAGCGTGATGCAGTTTAGAGATCCAGACTGCAAAGGCTAATGACTTTGGGGTTAAAGGGCACACCTGCGGTCACAGACACAATACACAATACAATAAATACAGAAAAACATAAACAAACATACTGGGAAATAACAGTTGGAGCCATACAATTCTTATTCGCCTCCAGACAGGTTTTTTTAGTTGACTGAAACTGTGATTAATACAGTGATAATGTTGTTATATTTAATCATTCTTTGTATTATAGGTCAAACAGTATTATTTCAGATTAGTTTCCAAATTGAAATTGATTGAAGGTCAGCAGAAGGTTGTCTTTTAAACAACACACAGTAAGCAAAGAAAATACTAATTTCAGTCATGTCAAAGGTCAGCTATATTTTATTGAAAATGTTCTACTTCCACAAAACTACATGGCATCATACTCATCGTTCACCATGTTATGTAAAGCAGTTTAATGTTATTCTCTGAGCCCTTTTCATAATTGCCTCAGACAGTGGTCTCACCAGCCAAGGGTCAGCTCACCTCTTCCTTTTTTAATCGCAACTCAATCAGCATACTGGGTCGAACCAAATCACCTGACCTAGGTCTAGGAACTGCCATGGGGTCAGTTACAACAGATGTCGAGGTCACCGAGCATTGTAATATTCTACATGCATATGTTCAGATATTTTCATAATAGCTTAGCTAACAGGTCAGAGGGAAAACAAGGAACATGCATAACTTCACAGTTAATTATGAGCACAGGAAATGTATTCTCAGCTAGTATATCAAATACAATGTTAAATCAGTCTTCAGTCTGACATCTAATCAGTAAAACAACTTGAAAAATCAAGACTCCAAGGCACTCTATTTAAAATGTTAAAATGCCTTTATTTCCACAGCATTGTCAAGTTGGACCTTAAAAACACGCTCCAATGCGTTTCGGCAAACTAGCCTTCGTCAGGGAGTTGAACGGAGCTCAAGACAAAGTAAAGTGCAATAAAACAACCATCAATAGCGAACTAACTTGTTGATGTATTAAGGCCTGACTGATACGGGATTTTAGAGGCTGATACCAATATTAGATAGCAAGAAAATTCCAATATTCAACATATCAGCCAAAAATATAATATTGACTGAATTTGATTATCAAATACATGTGACAAAGATACATAATGGAGGTGGAATACCTTTTGTTTTAACAAACTGTTTTCCAAACATCAGTGCACTGAACAGCCAACACTTCACTTACTACGTATTAAATAAATGGACCACCCTCTGCAGGACAAACTACGCAGTTAGACCTTTTTAAATCACTAGTCCAGTCGCATTTTCTAGCCTTATACAATATTTAATATTGGTGAATATGGGAGAACATACACACTGACACCAATATTATCTGTGATAGGCCAATATCTGCGCGCAGATATATTGGTCAGCCCCTGCTTTTAATTCTGGAAAAAGGAAATTTGACATTCATTCAAGTCAAAATAGCATCAGTATTTGCACAGTATAAGAGGCCATATGGGATATAAGACCAAACTGTGATTCTCATAACTTTTTTTTGGTAAGTGTAATCAAATTCCAGCACATGCAACATTTCCATTTTCATTGACAGTGGTAGAACACCTCTTGAGGGATTAGCCGTGGAAGACGGCTGTCGCTCCTCCTGACTGGAGGCCTGAGATCTTTGAGTAGAGGGGAGAAAAACAGTATCAGATCCAGCCTGAGATAGCAGGGCTTTGCCGTATAATTACCATGTTAACCCAGATGATTCTCTCTGATCTCTGCAAACATCAGGGCGCAGGCCCCGCCAGGCCGGCTTAGGCACGGATCTGTCACAGAGCACTGTGGGACACTGGATGTATGTTAGCTTGCTAGCGATAGGACTTTTGGTGTGATCTGCATATGCTTTATTTTAAAACCCTTGTGTGTCTTAGTGCGCACAGTTAGTACAAGCGCTTACATATTCAAACCCCAGAAATGTAAATTCTAAAAAAATATGCAAATATTCATCTGAAAGGCCCGTATGAATTGTGAAACCTATTTAATAGTTCCTGTTTTGAAATATATCTTGCTTTGCATACTTTCAGGAGTAATTCTCTGATTTCCAGCACGCCGTAAAATGTGCTGGAGAAAATTTGAAATGCCTTTTTTTTTTTTTTGTCTGAAAACCTTGTTGTTTAAAATCTTATTTTTCGTGGTTCTCCAGATTAGTTAATTCTGTTATTCTACACGAAAACCTCTTTTTTTTTTTTTTTTTTTAAATCCAAACCACACAAAGTAGGGATATATGGGATCTGAGACCCTTTCCCTCACTGAGTGTTATCCCCCAGAATGTGAGTGGAGATTCTGTCTTTGGTTGCTTGCTTCCTAAGCCTTATTGATCCGTGGGCGTTTTTTCTCCCCCATTCTCCAAAGTCACTAAGCTTGCATCAATTCATCTTAATCTGTTTGCTCCTTAAACCCGGAACAAGGCATGTCTTGTTTCCTGGTTGTAGGAGTCTCTCGGCTGGCTTCCCTCACATCCTTCCTTGCCGGGCTTCTCCTGGGTGGCAACAAGAGGCTTTTCATATCGAATCAAGTGTTATTGAGTTCCCCCACACACCTCTTGTATTTCCCCCCTCTTCTTCGTTCTCTCCATCTCTTTTTTTCTTCTTTTCCATCCACTTTTAACAAAGCATTCCTTTAATGACTGTGGGATTATGGGCCAACCTTTTGCAGCCAGTCCGTGGACTAGCCTGTAATCTGACCTCATTACATCCCCTGTGACAAGCTCCTGGGTCACCACAGAGTGACGACACCTTATCCTTCTGTGAAGCCAAGTTGCACACAAGCTTTCACCCTGAGATGGCACGCAGTCAACCAAATCAGGCATCCAGGCCTCCCTCTCTGCTCCGCCATACCTGTCCACCAAAGCGTAGGATCCCTTGATCCTGTTCCCTTT
>JAPZDX010000021.1:23676308-23688886 GCA_029783625.1 Naso annulatus
CAGTCAGCTTGAGCTCGGGCTGAGACGGACCAGTTTGCTCCGCTGCAACTTTCCCTGCAACCATTTCGTCTCAGTTCAAACTGGACTTAAAAGACAGAGCGGCAACAAACAAAACAAAGCGCAAGCCAGCGTAAACGGCTGCAGTAGATTTGCTTCCTAACAAGTCTCATGCTATAGCTAATGTTAGTTTGCTAGCCCGTTTGCAGAAGTTATCTCCTGCAACTTTAAGAATTATTTTTTAAGATAGTAAGTCAGGAACTGAGACCTTTGCCTGTTCAGCTAAAGACAGTGGCTGTTGATGTTTTAGACTCCACTGTAGTTGCTTGGTAACATCTTTGCATCGTGTCATTTACATGAAATAATGGGTCCAGAAGTGTGAGGCATTTTCCAGAAGTTGTTTTACTGAAATGGTATTAGATGGATAATGTCAGGCAGTTTACAAAGAGCAAGGAGCTATATACACACGAGCATGCAATCATAGTTGAAAAGTAAGGATATCAGTAGAAGAAGGGGAAGAGCGGGGACTGGGGGAAAGGAGAGCGTAAGGATGAGGAGGAAAGGAGAGGTTTTGTTGAAAGGAGGGAAGGGATTGAGGGATTGGAAGGGCAGGCCAAATCAGCAGGCAGTACTCAAAGTCCAGCTGGTCCTCGGCTCCCAGGGTCTACTTCAAGGACCTCTCTCTTTCTCTCTGTTTCCATCACTCACTCACACACACACACACACACACACACACACCTACAACACCCACCCACCTACACAAATACACACTGAGTAACACTCTCCACTGCTGCTCGTTGTCTGGCTCCAATCTCATTGTATTCTCACTCCCCACATCATCTCCACCCACCTTCCCCTTCTTCATTTCTGCTGTATCTGTCTTTCCCCCTCTCTCTCCATTTTTGATCCACTGGCTGACAATGATGAATTTCCCTCAGCTGTAGAGAAGTTTGGGGGAAAAAAAGAAGAAAAAAAAAAAGTTTGCTCAGCAAAGTTTGAAAAGTAAAGCAAAGAGAAGGCGGCTTATGAAATTAGTGCAAGTTCAACATGATACTCCCTAAGACCAAGTAATTTTACTCATTTAACATCTTCTGTGTCTTTTGTACAACACGCTTTTTAAATACAGTCTCTTTTTTTCTACATCTTTGGTCAGTTTTTCCATACGCTGCTATTTTAGATAATCCGTTGGTGATTTTAGATCATCTGGCTTTGTGTTTAAGATTTTAGCTGAGGTTTTTAAGCTGAAAGGTTGCCTCAGAGTCAGCACAGCTCTAAAAATAATACAAACCTGAAGTTTAGGGGCTCGAGTAATATAAAAAATACATAAATCACAGAGGTGATGTTTCCTGACACCTTGCCTTTGCTTTTAATTCAGCAATATTCTGTCATTAAAACACCAGAAGAAAATCGTGTTTATTTTACACAGTCAGGCATTTCAGACGAGGTGTGATTATTTTATGTTTTACTGTGCGTGTGCACATGTTGAATGTGTAGATGCCTGCTCATCATCTGATAAGCGCAACCTAGATAACTGTTTGATAATGTGGTTGCAGAGTAGGGTCAGCGAAAACTTTGCATTTGAGCTTTAACCTCATCACTGCAGTGGAAATAATTATAATAATGATAAGACAATAAATCTACCACTAGCCTCTTTAGATACATGTCACAGTTGTTAAGTGGAATCCACTGCTGTGTAAACTAGGGACAAAAACAATCAGGTGTCAGATCACAATGAGAATATAGTGTTGTGCTTCTGTATGTGGGCCAAATACCTACTGAAATATCTACATTCCCTTACTTAATAACTCTGTTTATTTACTTGTTCCTGTAATGCATGTTTAGCAACTTAGAGCAGTTCCCGTTTCAGGGCATAAATAAAAATAATATACTCAGTACGGTTCAGAATCTCTGCCAGACTTACAGTCAAGATGGGGGTGAAGATAACAAAATAGGGATTTATTCATCTTGTATTTTGCCAATCTTTTGTGGATCACAACAGACTGGCTATGGAATTATCTGCAGACGCCCCAATTCAAGATGACACCAGAATTTTCTATTGATGTTAGTTTTTGAGTCACGACAAAGGCTAAAATGTGGCTAAAGAATCTGGAATCGTTGTTTTAGCCACACGGATACCAAAAATGCCTTTTGCTGCAGTGAGGAGTAAGGAGACAATAGTGACTGAAGATGTATTGTGAGACAGTCAATAAAAGACGTTTTTCAAAAAATTGTAAAATACTGCAAACACAAAAGGTCCGTGACTGTGTAGTCATAAATGTGTACAAAAAACGTGAGGCTGATTGGTCGAGTTTTGGCTGTGGACAGATACAGACACGCTCACGTGGACACACATGCAGACGAAACCAGTTTCCTCTGGTTTTACGCCTCAAACAGACAATAAAAAGTTGACACTGTTAGGTTTCCAGCATTGATTGTTCCATGTCATTAAATGTGCATCTTATAATACTACATATTCTAGTGTTTTAAGGATATTGCATATACCTATTATATACCTATTTTTGCTGAGACGTTTTCCAGCATCGCTTAGGTGTTTTCTCACTCACATGTCACATGTTTCTCTGCTTCATTTAACTGCCCACATCACTGAGCCCTATACTGTAGAGGCAAAGCAACATCACCCTATCATATAAACGAAAGCTACAGCCGGGTAGAGATTTGAAACACCTGGTTAATTGGCCTAAAGCTTGTACATACAGTAATTCAATTCCAAAGCCGCTATTGGTCCTCCTCTCCCCTTTCCTCCTCTCTGTTCCTCTCAACCTCGCTCCTTCTCCTCAGGATTATGTGCAGGTTACAGAGCTAGCACTATGTGGATTAGCCGGGTCTCTCCTCCATGCTTGGTGCCTCTCTTAATATGATTATGCATCATCAGGCTTGTTTACTGTTAGCTTGTTCATTGTTGAGGCCTGACAAAAGTTCAGCCCCCTTCAACCCACTTACTGGTGCCCACGCCCACACACTCATACAGTCTTAAGCTGTCAGCCCCCCCTGCTCATACACTGACACACACACAAACAAACAAACTAAAGCACTGGCCCAAAATATTCACCGCTGCTCTCTTCTGGAAGGCAGTGCAATTTTTTCTTTCTTTTGAAAATGAAATGACATGTACTGAAGACAGAGAGAATGCATAACCATCTGAGCTGTAACTTCCACAAAAGGACCTATTTTTCATCTGAAGGATACCATTAGACACTAGCGATCAGGTGTCTGTATGTGTCCCCTTCAGCTAGAGTCCACTATGACCATCTTTAAACGTCAAGCACCACCTTTCATTAGCCTAATGAAGCCATCAAGACAGCCTGTTTGTACAGGGCATGGTCGAGCTCTGTCAGACTTACCAGCTATGCACTCCATCAGTGGTGAATGAGCCTCTGTGTGGCCTGGGGGGTGTGACTTAGACTCGGTGTGTCATTAGCCATTGATGTTATTGGCTCATTATCTCCCAATTAGGCTGCTATCAGAGCTAGCTGGCGTTTTCATTACAACGTAGACCTCCATGATCTAACAAAGACCAATGCGGCTGATTAAAGATGGTTTCAGCAATAACATGTAGTGTGAGGTCTTTGAACTCTCTGTGATATAGTTAGAGCCGAGGTGATATAACACAATGAAGCTGATTAGGGAGGGCATGTCTCTTATTGTGCCACTTACCGAGGTTAAGGCAGAGTAATACTGATTAATGCGTTCCTGGTAGCGCATTTTGTTAATAACGTACAGTCAATTATGAAACAGAATAATTGAGGATGGTTACAATTAAGCTTTCAAAAATACAATAGACATCAATTTAGATTTTTTTTCCCGAGACTCTTCCTCTATAAGCTTAAGCACCCACTGGCACATACACTGTATGTGTGCACACATTGTACCCATACAGTGTGCAACTGCTGAAGGACAATAGAACTCAGTCTGTGTGTGTGTTGAAGGACTAATCAGCTCTGTTAATCACCCAGGGTGGGTCAGCCTGCAAGGCAGGGACAGAAATCGCCTCTTCTTAGGTAAATCAGAATGAGGAAATAAAAGTCCTGCAAATTAGAGGCCCAGAAAAAGATTATAGTCCCCATGTTTGTCCTTCACTTTGACCATGGAATCAGTGCCAGCTGGGCAATACGTCTCCCTGATGTTGTATTACTTTTTTAATTAATCTACCACAGACTCCTCAGAGTGATGAGATACATTAGAGTTGTCTGTTAAATGCAATCAATTATCCAGCTTTGTTGCTATAGACCATGGGAAATAATTGACATGTCTTTCTTGTGTTTTGACTGACTACAAGTGCATTATGTTCGAGTTTTGAATGTCTTTCAATCAAGTGATCATATCAAAATAAATTGACTTGTTGCTTAGACTTGTAGATAAAGCTGGGGTAGGCAACATCTGGAAATCAAGATAGCTATAGCAGGAGACTCCTAAGGAAGTACGTCTGTTGCACCCTCCCTTTTCTGTTTCTGCCGCTACTTGTGTTTTATTTTGTTTTTTTCACTCTCTTTGAAGACCATTTTACACTAAAAATTCACAGCAAGACAAAACGGTTGCAGGGAAAGTTGCAGCGGTGTAAACTGGTCCGTTGTGTAAACTGGTCTGTCTCAGCTCGACTCGTCGCCTGCAACTCAGCTTGTCAAGTCACCAGAGGCCAGTTTGAGAAGATAAGGCATGTCAGTTGTTTCAGCAGCCAATCGGCTTGTAGAGATGTAACCTGTAGCTAAAAAGTTCACTATAGAGCAGCCAATAGGAACAAGTGCTCTCTGAAATGACCCATGATTGGCCTAAAAATGCCCGTCACAGTTTTAATTTTCTAAAGCCTGAATACAGAGCCAAGGAAAGACGCACAAATTCTTTCAGACCACCTGAATTAAAAATGCTTAAAGGTTATTTTGGAATTTTTGTCCAGTGACACAAAAAATAAACCGCCTACCTCAGCTTCAAAGGACTATTTATTACTGTATTATTTCAGCTTATAAATTAGGGAAAGAATAGAAAAGAATACAGTAACTGGTTGCATGAATGATTGCACGTGTGTGTGTTCTTGACGTCCTCACTGGAGTGCTGAGCTTTCTGCCTGTTTACCCGTTAGAGAGGTTAGTCCCCTGATCCGTGAGAACTCTGTAAGTGTCTGCCTGGTGATTAACTCCACACCGCAGCACCAGCGTCTTCCCCCTCACTTCATAAATGGGCTTTAATTGAGGGAGCTGGCTACTTAGCGGGGAACCTCTTTCACTCTGTGTCGATTAAAACGTCATTTTACAGCCAAAAAAGAAACACGTTCCCAATCACTGCCCTTGAATTATTGTTCTGTAGCTCGAGGCTTGTATTTTAAAGTCACTGAATAATTGCAATCAGATTATTCTAATCAAGTGCTGGAACAGTAATTACAGGTTGCAGTCATTTAAGCTGCCCTGGAAGTCCCATACACACTGCTGGTGCGCATATTAAAAGTTTATGTCGCAAGAGATAAATTTAATGAAGAGGATTGTAATCTTTTAGCTACTTTTAGATAGGTTTCACACATGTATGAGGTGAGCCCAATCTAAATCTCAGCCATCGGTGTAGCTACGCCACAGACAGCTATGGTGGGTATTTTTCGTACCTTGCTCCATTCTCCTCCTGCCTCCTCAGTCCCTTCAGTCAACCAAACCCCCTGCATTAGTACCAAACAGTTCTCCCAATAGGACTAGACGCGTTTCCTCCCACTCATCTCCCCCCACCGATAACCTCATCTGTGCCCAGGTCTGGATTTCATGTCAAGGCAAACGTTAGGTGACTTAGTGCTGTGCCAAGCTGTCAGAGAGGCATGAGAATTACAATCTGGAGGTCTGTGTGACAGTGGAACCGTCTCTACTAATCCTGTTTACGCACATCCGCATCACCCTGTTCCAAAACAGAAACCTAAGTGTGTGTTTTTTTGTCTATGTGTGTGTTTTTTGTCTATGTGTGTGTTTTTTTGTCTGTGTGTGTGTGTGTGTGTGTGTGTGTGCTTGCGTGTACATTCATATGTGTCCCTGTTTTCATCACTGTGTGTTTGTGCCTTTCTGACTACAGTCTGTCTGTGGCTCTGTGTGTTTGTGTGTGTGTGTGAGTCTCTCTCTATATTGTGTTGATGTAGAAGGTGTCGTACATGCTCTGAATGTATAATTCAATATGACTAATCATGGTGGTGACTGCCAACCCAGCAGCACTGGCTGACAGACTGGGCCCAAAGCTAATTTGATAAGGTTACAATGCTCTTGAGCTGAGATTCACATTCAGCTGCAGTAGCATCGCAGCAGCGGTAGCACAGAATCTCGTGCAGCTACCTGAGATACAGTCCCAAATGACAACTTTGGGCTTCCGTCCACGCTGAGCTACTCCACATAATCCCTATTCAGTTAGCTTGGCTGCAAAGGAAACATCTTCCTCTGTTTCAGACGGTAATCGCCGAAAGCGTAAGAAAAGGGGGGGCTCGAAAGAGAAATGAAATTTAACATGATAATAATCATCCATAAAAAAAAAATACCTGTACCTTATTAAAACACAGGAGCTTATGGAAATCAATCACAATGCCATTGATCGCCATAAAACAGCTTGGTGGTGCATCGCTTCGATGTATTGTGGTAAAACAGGTCACATTTTAATCTCTTTACTGCCCCGATTTCAGTGTAATTCTCTGGCATGTTAGTAAACGTAGTATCTATTTAGTTACAGTATAGTAGACATAGTGGTTAAATTAGATTGTATGTATGTTGTGAATGTACTCTATGATAATTCATAACGCGAGATAACAAGCTAAAACGTTTTTTTGCCATACCTAGCTGTGTGATATGTTAATTAAAGTTTATGCATTTTGTGTTAAATTGAATAGCTGATGTGGGTGACGAAAGCCGGAACATTTCTAGAAGCTTCCTTTAATCAGTTGCTGTATGTGTAGACATGTGCATCATATCAGTAGCGCACACCATTGCTGTTAATTTGGTAATGGTGTGTACAGTCAGGGATGCCAGGCAATTCGATACTGAACAGTTTCAGTCAAGTTTGGCCTGTTGTTCCTCGTTACATATTCATCTCCTCTCTTTATTTTTTTTTTCTCATTGTACTGTAATATCATCGACAAAGTTCGTCTGAGAGATTGAGCCTTGCTAGGTAGAGAGTCTGCAGACGGGCTGTAAGTAGGGCAATGTCGGTCGCTGGGGCAGATCAAACCACTTTGCTCCAATTGGGTCTGAGGAGCTTCGGGGCCTCTAGGAGCATCGAGCAGGGCTTTCACACTCTAACACTTATTAAAATGTTAATCAAGTTGACCACCGGGCATTTTGGGGGTGAGCAAGACATTAGTTAAATTTAGACCACAGTACTTCTCATTAGTAATAAAGATGATCAGGTTTCTACATTTTGATTTATTTCACTGCTTTTGTTTTCTGTACATAGGCAGCACAATCAGGGCTTGTGTGCATAATTGCAAAGAAGTAAGACGATGAGAGTCAAAAGAAGGATTTCATTTTTTCCGGTCATTAAGAAGGTGGAGAATTACTTTTGGGAGCATTTGCTAAAGGGATTTAAAGGTATGCAGACTGATTTTGTGTATTTAATTACAGTATATGTTGACAAATTTGGATAAAAGTTGCTAAAGGCACATTTTGATTTCTAAAAGTTAAAATATTAAAAATCTCTCAGTACCATTTCAGCCCAAACTTCTCAACTTGATTCTGACATGCTGACTGTGTTTTAAAGTTCAACTCTTGTTGGGGTTCAGTGTCTGTACATGAGCCACCTCATCATAAGGGAAAGATACTGTAGCAGGAAATCCTCTGTCATGAGATTTGAACACACATATCAGTCAGCTGCTAAAGTCAAATAAAAGGAAGAAGAAATGGCAGAGAGCAAGAGGCAAGGGGTGGCAGCAAATGGTTAAGATAAAACTGGCAGGTTATTATACTTTTTTCCATTTCAAAGTCCAATATAAAATTTCTATTATAAGGACAATTAATTACCCCTGCAAAATGGCAAATGTGCATCCTTGTCAGGTGGAGTGTACTCTGATGGCCTTTCCTCAAACAGAGAATGTGAAGATTTGATCTCTTCTAATGGTTCTGCAGGAAAGGGTAATTACGGCATGGTCAAAGCTAATTTGCTTTCTGCCAGATGAACTGTTGTATTTTATTGCAGGCTGACATTTTAAAGTAATTATGGCACTGTTGACCCCAGACAATTTCAGTTGTAGCGTGGTCTTGGGTGAGCCTCGCTCTCTCTCCTTCTCTCTCTGTCTTTCTCTCTCTCTCTCCCTCTCTTTCTCTCTCTGAATGGAAGTCAGAGGCGTAACAAGGTAATGACACGGACGGAGAGAGCCATATGGGGCTCCTCCATCCAGCTCGCAGCCCCAAACCTTCACATCATCATTACCCACCATGCATTTCACATTGACTTTGCATCCAGATAGAAATATATGCCACTACCGTGATGATGATGATGTGTGTGGGCATGTGTTTTCTTCCAAGTATGTGCATGTAGGTCAGAGTGTGTGTGCGTGGGGCGGTAATGTGTATTGTCCTTTCATCCCTGGGTTGCATTCATCGCCCATCCCATAGATCCATGTATCGATGAGGGTGTAATTATGTGCCTCAGTGATCATCTCTCTGTTTCTTTACTGCACAGGAATTAAGTAGGCAAAGGTCAGTGTGTGCTCCCTGAAAATTGCCTGCAGAAAATCATATGGCGATGAGAGCAATTATAGATTTTCTCCCCCTCTCAGGACCCCTCTCTCTCCCTCGTTCTCTTTTCTCAGTGTTTCTCCTTTTGTCGATGAACATTTGAGCAGATGTCAATCGATGTGTGCTTCTAGCAACCTCCGTATTTGTACTGCAGAAACCCTCTAAATTATCTCTCCTGTATTCCAGTTATTTTGGAAATGCGTGCAGACGCGGGTGTGCATACACAGAGAAAGTGTTGAGAGTCAGTGAGAAAGTATGCTAATCAAAACAATAGTAGGAAGATGCTTCATTACCTCAGAAGATTATGTGATGAATTGTCCTGGCAGCAACGCACAATATATACTATATATAATGAACCCTTTCACCATTTTATTTATATTCACTGGCGCTGATGTGTATAAACTAAAATACTATTTTCGTCTAGCCAATTGTGTTGATATGTGGTAAATTCTAGTTAGCATATGATACTTACTGGACCATACCAGTGTTACTACATGTCATTGTCCTTTTTCAGCATCGGCCATATAAGTTACATAAACTTCACACATTTTTCTCAAAGTAGCTTTCTCTATGAGATATTGTGTTTTTTTTTACATTTTGTCCTCATTTATTAAATGTTACAGAAAGTACCTGAAAATGTGACAACGTAAGTAAAAAGAACATCTGTATCAAAATCGTTCTTCACACTGATATTTGTTCTAGGAAAGCAGCACTTGTCAGGAACTATTTTTTCAGGCGTAATAACTTTCGTCTCAGCTGCACTTGGCTCCTCTCTCTCTCTCTCTCTCTCACTCAGACATTTTTTACCAAATAAATGCCGACATTCTCTTTAGAAGGGTGAATCACCTATACCTAACAACTGTTATGTGTCATATAGTGTTTCTATACCCTGTTTCAACATAACTGCCAGTGAACTGGGTTCAGAAAAGCAGTCTGAGATCTACTAAATCCAATTTAAACAGCAACGTTTGTTTATGGTTGAGGCAATCTCTGCTAATGATGAGAAGTCAAAAATAGACTAGTATGGCCCTTTAATGTCTGAATTATGAGGTACAGTATTTCAGTCAGGAGTTGTAACTGTCCTTTCAGTTGCTCACTGTTGTCACTGCTCAAAGTTGAGATAACATTTAGCCACAAAGTTGGACATTAGTGTGTCAGTTTCCTAATATCAGAACCTCTGGAGCAGCAGAATCTGCCAGGTTTTCTTAAACTGATTTTCTGTTTTGCAACATACAGAATATCCCTCCATAAGAGGGATGCTCTCTGTCTGTCTTGCTCATCCTTGCCTTCCTCTTCCTGGACTAACCATACGCCTCCATCCCCTAATATCATTCTGAATCTAATAAAGACTGACACTTGTGACACTTCAAACATGTCGCCACCAACAGCCCCTGCCTAACAAAGGAACCCCCAGCGCTACACGTTTTAATGGCGGAGCAGAGCAGGCCGGTGCTGCCCGGCCCAGCAGGTGTCTCCCACACATCCTGGTACTGAGAAACACTCCCTCTCATTCAGCCTGTCAGTGAACACAATGGCACAAAAAGCTTTCGCCTGATGTGCGCACAATGGCCGCCGTGCACAGACGGGGCCTATAGCTTTGTGATGCCCAGTGTCTTAGAAAAAATGTATTTGTAAACATGGAATAGAGGCACTTTAGAATTTGCAGCATTGATGATAAAAAGAGATGATATGGATCGAGAGAGGTTTGCCTTCAGGACTGCTTGGGCTTTGATTATTAGTAATTAAAAAACGTAGGATACTAATGTAGATTGAGGAGCTGGACAATGGTTAGTATCGTAAAAATCATTCACTTGTTTTTGGACATTTTGCTGTATTTAAGTACAAAGTGGCATATAGTAGTCGGTGTAAACCCACTTAAATCAAACGTAATGACTAGTCACAAACTAAAGGTAAATTAAAACTATAAAAAGTAAAATTGGTAACACTTTTTTTCGGATAGTCTGCCTACAGATAATTTGTAGAGTATTTGTGACATTTCAACAATATATCATTTGATATTCAACAATGTAACTTTTTCACGTAACCCCACTGGTCTTTGTTGAATGTTGTGAAAACATTTAGATTAAAGTTCAGAAAACATGCTGAAAATGTCGAAGTAATATTTAAAAAATGTATATACAAATATTCACCAATTATGACAACATTATCAACAACCGACATGTTGTTGAAATGTTACAAATACTCTATATACTATATGTAGGCAACGTTCCACATAACTTTTAACTGTAAACTGTAGCACTGTGCCAGCCTGATGAACAGAGTCAAGTTTAATAAAAATGGCCTCTCTGTGACCTGAACAGAACAAGTTTGTATAGAACCTAGTGTGTAGATAGATGCAAAAATGAAGAGAAATGAAATCCTAAAAATGGAATATTTTCAGATGTTGCCTTTTTGAAAGGAACACTCTAAGCTGATCCATTGCAACACCAACCATATTGTATTTTAAGTGTCTTGGATATTTTTCACTTTCCCGTAACAGCATCTGGGCCCATCAGTTGAAGTTATGCCTAATACAAAAGGGTTTGGGGACCTCTACAACCTCCATAAACAATTGGATGGAAGGATCAAAGGCAACAAGGCTGTTCTGTGCTGCCTGTAGGGGTTGTAAGTGAATATATAGCCTGCTGTGCTTTGTGTGGCAGAGATTTCTTCTTCGTCTCTCATAGAGCAGCATGCCTAATTACAAAAGCCTTGTCAATTGCCTGATACAACTTTGATAATGTGAGCCTCCAGCTTAATGTGCAGTACAATGTTTTCAAGAAGCGAAGCTTTAGTTCTTGCTAATCACATTCACCTTAGTAATCTAATAATAACGCCATCCCCCTCATTAGTATGTATTGAAGTCTTTGTCAGGTGATGGCTTGTTAAGATGTTAAAAAAAAAAAAAAAAAAAAAAAAAGTATTGTAACTGTAAAATTGTCTCATAGTCAGGATATTTTTGGGAGATTAATTTCTGTTGAGCTCAGCAATGTCTTAATCACATTATGAATGGCCTTTTCAGCGGAGGGACTTTCATATTCTGGATACGCAGACCCACTGATGGTCATGCATTCATACGCTCGTGTGTATGTTTGATTACTTTAAAGTTTTACTGTATTTTTTTATCATGTGGTTTGGAATTCAGCATGTATTGTGCTTTTAGGATCATTACAAGACATAAGTTTAAATATTATGTGGCAAACCCAAGTCCAAAATTTAGCATAAATCCTCTCATTTTAGTCTTTGACTCAATATTGTCTTGATTTACTTGATGTACCAGCAGTATGTTGCCAACAACTTACAGGAGTTCCACAGAGTGACTGTTTCTCGCAATGTTTAGTTTATTTCCTCTTAAACGTACCTGTTCTACTTACTTCATGTTCATTAGTTTGACATGCCATATCTCTGTATGTCTATAAGTACATGGGCACAGAGAGACAAAGAGAGAGGGTGAGTTATGCATGTTTAGTGTAGGTATGAGTCATGTACATGCGTCTTAGTTCTCAAACTGACTCTTCTATGTAAATTGATAGTATACCCACTCTACTTATTGTTAATATATTGGTATGTGTTAATATCTACCTTTTTGTGATCAAATCACATATTAATTCTTTCTGCATAGCAAATAAAGCTAGTACAAATTAGCTTAACTGAACATTTTTAAGAATGGATTTTTTTTTGTGCTTTGTATCTTTTGTGTACCTTCACCATTAAAAGAAACCATATGTAAGCATTTTAATTGAAAACATTAAAAAATTTACCTTAATCTGTAAACAAAATGTTAAGAAATAATAGTTTTTGACTTCAACGACATCTATGTTTTGATTTGCAAAGATATCAACTGAAGTTTGATACCTGTGGTCTGTCCTGTCTTGTAAT
>JAPZDX010000021.1:23693991-23711258 GCA_029783625.1 Naso annulatus
CTAAATGTGTGTTTATACATATTTCTATAATTGCATCCATAGACATAACTTAAAACTTTTCAAATCTTGTGTTAAAATAATAATAGAAGATATATTTCAAATACATATACGTATGATGTATTATAATTACTATGCACTTGTGGTTCATCAGTGGATGTGTTTGTACAGTATGTGTTGGAAAATAAGTTGTAAACAGAGGTGTTTGGGGAGAGGGGAGTGGACTGGCTGCTGAGTTTGTAAGCAGGGGGAGAGAAAAATTTAGGAGGCCTCACGCTGTGATATGGAGCCCTTAAAAGGCCTCTGGAGGGAGTGTAATATCAAGAGCAGGATTATTCCCCAATCCCTCTTCACCCCCTCCCTTCACTCCCCCTCTTCTTCTCTTCTCTCTTCAACTGACCCTCATCACCTCCTCCCTCACTCCCCACATCATTTAAATGTCTAAAGAGTAATTGAATGAATTATCATAAAATTTTGACAAATTCATTGACTCGGCAGGCCGAGCGAGCCAAACGTTTCCTTCCATTTGCTTCTAATAAGACATGACATTTGAGATTAGTTTATGTGCTGGTTAGACCTTTTGCCTTCTCCCTCGGTTCCAGAAACAAAAGGCCAATAAGTGTACGAGGAGGGAACCTTAAATGCAACACAGACTGCAGACTTTTAAGAGGATTGTGGTGACTACAGCCTGAAACATGGCATTTATCCATTCTGCACTCCTACATATTCAGCCTGCGCTAAATTCTTTTTTTTTTTTTTTTTTTTTTTAAACTTGTTTTGAAGACGGGCTTCACAAACCGAAGCCAGTAGCAAAGTGAAAAAGGAACTGTTGTGGGGGATGGAATTTAGCGCTGCACAGACTGTTCTCTCTGACCTCGGTGTTCCCACATCAAAGGGCCTCCCCAGCCCACTTCCCTTGACGCGAGCTGAAAAGAGGTCTTTAGTGCGGAGGCTTGTGCTTGTGTGTGTATATGTGTGCTTTGTGTGAATGTGTTTCAACCTTCAGGCTGCCTTGTATTCTGCCAATATGTGGTACTAGATGGCGATACCAGGTTTTTTAGCTTCAACTGAAACCCTCTGTGTTTAGAAATTGAGCGGAGTGGATAGTAATATTTTTGCCTTTTTCTGTATTAAAACTCCTTTTCACTTGCATATTTTTCCACAAGATTTTTTCTTTCCTTTTTCTTCTATATTAGCTTTTAAAATTGTATTTTTTAAAGCAGCAGTGGCTTACTGTGTTTTATCAAAAAGTTGAAGGTGGATCACCATGTTTATCTGTAGCTGTCTCTTGGTGAGAGTCTGAGTGGAATGTGTGGGTCACATGCACAAGGCGTTTAACTCTTGCACCCAAGACGTTCAGGGGACACAGCAGTGACAAAAATGTACATAGAGACACACACCCCAAACTTTGTGTAGCAGTTCTCGTAGAGATATGGATGCAAGATAACATGTTTTTTTTTGTTTGTTTGTTTGTTTTTTTCAATTACTTGCTTCTTGTTGCAGATACTGAGAATTAATTTTTGTCTTTTTGTATTTTAATAAGATGATAACCTGTATTTGTGCACACCTGAGGATGAAATTCCAAGGATGATTTAATATTCCATAGCTCTAACAAAATCTGACATCACCACTGTTTGCACAACAACAAACAACAGCATGCTGAGTGTCAGTAAAAGCCCATGAAAGCCAAGTTAACTAAGGCGATTTTGGCTTTGTACTGTCAACTCTATTTAGGGGCACAAATGTCATTATCTGTATGACAAAAATGACATCATATCGAGCCCATAATTATGGTGTGTCCCTGGTTAGAGCCACTTGTTCCTTGAGCTTTTGCCATGACAAGATGAAATGGCCTTCATGCAGCCGTATGATACAACAGCTGCAAATGCAACGGGCTGCACCCCCACCCCATAGTCCCAATTAACACACTCATATAAACAAACACATCTACGTATATATTCTATGCATGGACATAAGTATTATACAGTCATACCAGATGTGAAGCAAACTTTAGTTGCATCTGTTTCACAATAAAATGCTCTTCTCCTTGTACAAAAACATGGAAACGTTCCCCACCACTAGCCACACACACACTGACATACACAGGATTCCCACTCCTCCTGCTGGGTGAAAAATAAGTATTTGCTGACAGGCAGAGAGAGGGTTGCAACCATGAGCCCCATCCGGCTGGCAAACGGCTCGATATATCACGGCGCTCTGCTCTCCTCTCCTGCAGCCCCGACTCCACTCCCAGGCCAAATCGAGCATGTTATTCTCTGCTCACATCTGATTTCCCCCAGCCACCCAGTGACTGAGGATTCTCCTCTCCTACAATGGAGAGAGAGAGAGAGAGAGAGAGCAGGAAAGCAAATCTGGACACACGTTCCCGCACACACACCAACACGGACACGCAGAGTCCAGACAAACCGACAAAGGAAGCCACACGCATGTGAGCACGTACACACACTCCCACACATACACTCGCTGACCTCTGCGCTCGCCACCACAAGGCTGCCACTGATCTTCAAATACAGCAGAGCATCAATCAGTTTGCGACTGCCTTTTAGTGTCATTTTTCTTCCTTCCCCTGGCTTTTTCTCCTCATCCTCTCAACCTTTCCTCTGCTCCTTGAGTATTCTTACAGGCGTCTGCTCTTTCAGGCTGAGCCTGCAGAGCATAGGTCATATTTAGTGTATCTCTCAGCTCCCCTTTTGCGTATCAGGGCTGTAAAATATCCCAAAGAGATAGAACCGGATAATGTATGTAAATCCAAATTGTTGTATCTCAGGCACTTATTTATTCCACTTTTTTATGGAAATCTTTTTGATTTTCTCTCTCTTTTATCCTCACCCTCCCCCGTCCTGCCTCAAAGTCTCTCTGCATCATAAACTTGAATGATACACAAATGTTTCATCCCAGGACTGTAACTCATGATAGTATTTTTCCAAGAAAGAAAACCTTTTGAATCCTCTCATAAAGTGAACTCCACAATGACCTCTTATTTTCCCCCATGAGCAAATACTCAGCGGATATGAACATTGTTAATATTATAATTATCCCTTATTAGTAATTGAGCCCACACAATATATTGAGTTTACTGTGCTACAAAATTTTATCTTCATGATAATCTATTAATAAATAAATGAACAGTTATTGCCTAACTATAATCATTGGAAATTAATCACAGTGTTTAAAACTTCATTATTTTCTCCATGCAGCATTTACAGCTCTATCTCTCCTTTTTTATATTAAATAATAAAGCTTGTAATAAATTGGAATCCATGTGCTAAACACAGTGCTTCAGCTGTTGAAATGTTGGTCCTTGGTTCTAATTTGCGGTCTTGCCTTTTTTCAACAACTCAATAATGCTCACATTCAGAGTCCAATTAAGTGTGACTGTGTTTATTTTTAGCTTTATGGCAAATGAATTAAACTTCTCAGTGGAAGACTATTAGACATTCCCTGGCAGCAGCAGCCTGCCAGCCAGCCAGCTCGCTGCTTTGGGAACGTCAGCGCACAGAACACTCACCCCGCAGAGCACATAATCGTGTTTACTTGGTCGAGGTCCCAAAATAAGTGTTATCTTAATTAATAAACAAATTACAAAATAATATAAAAAAATACTCGTCGGCATAGAAGTTCATCAATTACCAGGATTAGCTGGGCAAAAAGCATGTAATCTACACAGAGACATTTATAGGGCAACGATTGTGCCACCTTCCCCATAAGCCTTTATTGTGATGAAATTTGGAGCAATAAAGCACCTTCCCATCTCCCCTGACAAATCCTGTACTCCTCCTCAAAATCAAAAGGTGAAGCATTTAGCAGTCCGCCTCTAATGGGTAAAGCCGTGTGACGAATGAATTGCCCTACACACATACAGCGGCGTGCTAAAGAGGGTGGAAAGTCAAGAAAACAGAGTGAAAGGAAATTAGAGAAAAGCTGGGAGAATAAGAGAGATCAAGCTCTTACACGCGGTGATATACTTTTAATGAAAACTCATAGATTTATTCGACAATCGTATATTTTAGTGTATTAGTTTTTACGTAGGCTCCATTCTGGGTGTAAGGGATATTTATGATGTATGGCAAAAATAAATTACTTATTACTGTATGCTGCTGGAAAGATTTAAACAGTTTCCCCCTCCACATTTTGTGTCTTTTTCTAGCTGAACACAAGCTGTTAATTACAAACATTTGAGTCAAGAGCAGACTGAAACCAGCATTGTCTCATCTGGCATACTGAGTCCTGCTTTACGTCTCTCCCAACACTTTATTTCTAGTAATCTGCTGATAGAACCTATGGATTATGAACAGCAGAGCATCATAAGTAGGTTTCTGGCTCTCTTACCTGAGAATTTGCAACAGACCCCTCTCAGCTCACTCACGGAGTGAAGGGGGTGGGGGTGGGGTGGGGGGGTGATACATGGATAGGATGCACAGGCAAAGGAAATCTCCATGTCTTTCCTTTGATATGTATATTTCCTACCACTTTCTAAATCGGATATTTTTCCCCTCCCCTCACCAAATGCCACTCTCTTTTACCCGCTACAGTCGTCCTTTTTATTGAGGATCAGTTTGTGTTTTCACGTCTTCCTTCTACACGAGAGTAGACGCATCTAATATAGCTTTGATATGCTTTAGACTGGCGTTTTCATCTCTTCTTGTGGTTGTGTTCGTCTTTCAAGTCTTTCATATTATAAACATATACAAGGTGATTCATCGCCAGTCTACTTTGAACATGCACAACTATCTTTTTCTTGTAAATTCAAGGAAGATGGCTATATCCATGGCTGCATCCATCTGAAAGTGGACTTCTTCCACATTCCCAGTCTATAATGGTGCCTTCTAGTTAATATCACTATCCCAATATGCATGGTACAACTTTAATCCACATCTTTTCATGTCTCAATGTCCAGATGTCAGCAGGTCTAAATGTACCTTCCTTTTATGATAGCACCCACCATTGTATTCTCAATTACCTGGCATTAATATTTCCTGCCCTGCTGGGGTTGATTAACTGTGTTGTCTTCCTGCCATCCATCACTGCCTCCTGGGCAGCCCGAAGTCACTGCAGAGTGATGGGTAAACCTTATGAGGAACTTGTTGTAAATGTCAACAAAACATCTCTGTGGGTGTCCAGGTTTCTCTTTGTTTTCACACTTGTGTTCTTTATGGAGACATTTATGCCTTGACTCTCTACATGTAAGAGCTGATGGCTCTATCAATCTGTAGTTGTGTTTCCATTAACGTGTTTTGATGCACCTTTTGAAATGTCACATTAAAAATGGTCATTAAAAACAGCAAAATTTGAAAAAAACATCCTCATTTTTGCAAGAATTTTTTTACGCTTACTTTAGGTGATTTTTTGCCTTTTGTTGAAAAACAGCTAATTCACAAATGGGAGATGGAAACAGCTGTAACGTAGCAAATGTTTATCAGCTGTTTTCGTTACGGATGAGCCGATCCAATAAAGTATCGGTATCTGTCTGATAGAGAGAAATCAGCGCAATGGGGTGGCTGTGGCTCAGCAGGTTGAGCGAGTCATCTACCAATCGGAAGGTCAGTGGTTGGTTCCCTGGTTCCTCTGGGCTGCATGTTGAAGTGTCCTTGGGCAAGATACTGAACCCCAAATTGCGCCCAATTGCAGCGCCAATGGTGTGTGAATGTTTGTGTGTGAGTTCCTGATGAGCAGGATGGCTCTTTGTAGAGAAGCCACCTGCCCTTAGTGTGTGTATGTGTGTGTGAAGGGGTGAATGCTGACTTGTGATGTAGTGCTTTGAGTAGTTGAAAGACTAGAAAAGTGCTATACAAGTACAGTCCATTTACCATGTACAATACAGACTGGCAGCATGTGTCACATGACTAATTTCAATGGCTAGGTTAAACAAAGTGCTTCTATACGGATGTATTATCTATAGTTTTGTTGTTCAAGAGAGGGGAAAAGGCTGTATCTGATTGAAATTGGCGTCAGCAGATACTCTATGTTGTCTTATCGGTATCGGTATCAGACATGAAAAAAGTGGTATCGAGCCATCCCTATTTTACACTCCCAAGAAGTAGTAGAAGAAGCAGCTGTGTTTCTTTCTCTTCGTCTTTGGACAACATTAAACATGGCTAGTATCAACCAAATCCTAAATTCTTCTCACCATTTTTGCCTCAGTGATGGCTAAGGTGACTTGTTTTGTTTCAGATCTGCACCCTCTGCCTCTTCTACTCTGTTTATTGCAGCAATATGTAACATTGCCTATACCGCCACCCTCTGACCAAACTACGCTTTGCAGCCTAGTTTATTTGCTCCAAACCAGTTGAAGAAAATCTTCTAATTCGCATTTTCCTTTTCACGAGATTTCAAAAGTTGTCTTAGGAGTTGCTTCACAATTAATGGAAATTTGGCATTAAGTGCATTTTTCACCTTTTCATCAGCATGTCATTTCAGCTGATGAACTGTATAATGGTTATTTTATGGTTTAACTGTGCACCTATTTACAATTTAGAATATATTCCTTCTCTCTATACATACAATACATCGTGCTAAATATTCAGTCACTCATATATTGAGCAGCTAATATGAGCAACCATCCCCTTGTGTTCAAAGAAATTAATATTCAAAGGTTAAGATATCTCTTCACAAGGTGTAATGAGCACCTCTGCTCGATTGTTACCATAGGTGTTCCAATCCTGGAACTGCATTAGGGACTACACTCAGATAATTTATGATTCCCGTAGTCCCCCTCAGCGGGGATTAATTTTGAATTATTTATGCTCTTATACGCACATAGACCTGAAACATTTTAGTAGGTGTCAGACGCTCACTCACAGATGAGGCTAATGTGCGGACTAGCAGGGGAACTGATGGCAGTCTCTTGTTATTTAAAGTCTTGCTTTTTATATTCCACTCATTCCCCAAGGGAGGAGAGGGGCAAAAGATGAAAACAGTATGTCTCTTTAAATAGAAATATACAATTCTGACGGTGGTCGGGGGTGATTCAGAATGAGCACAGTAAGAGAAACAGAACAAGAAAGTTTGAAGTTCAGGGAAGCGTGAAGACTTAAGGTGGTTTGTTTTGCTGAACTTCTCTCAGGGTTACATGGCAGTGACTGTTCTATAGGGCGGCTTTGACGTATTGCGACAACACTGGGTGTACGACCCTCTTTTATTAAGCAGAGAGAGACTAAAGTGTTTTATTTGTGGAATCCGTGTCAGGAGTCAAATCTTTCATCATGTTTTTGTTTTTGCACAAATGAAAATGGATGGACGTTTTGCACCCCTGAAATGAAAGGGGGCTCCGGGTTAATAGTAGCTTATATTTTGTACAATTTGTACAGTTAGTCATTTCTAATATCATTAGGGAAATTAGGTGTGAGGTGATTTATTTGTTTATTCATTTAATAAATCATTTAAACCTATTCTGAATCCCAAGCATGCGAGTGGAAGACGAATAGCTGGCTCTCTGTACCCTTATAAACTGGAAGCTGCATAAATCAGGTAATAAACTTACAACATGTTTTGCATAGCCCTAATTACTAGTGTTTTTAATTTGTCCGGTTCAGGCAGGGGTCTGTTGCCATGTGTCACATCTCATTGCTCTCTGGTGAGTAATGAATGATGTGATTCTGCCTAATTCATGTTATGGATATTCCCCTGCTTTGTTCTCTTCATGTGTACTAATTAAATTCCCAGCACTGGAATAAGGTTTTCTTTAAATATGCAGAAATTTATGTAAATTATTTTTTTTGTGTGTGTGCGTGTTAATTTTTAGTATGCTTTATCAGGCCAACATGAACAAACTGTAGTTTTAATGTACCACATGCTGGTTGTATTTGTCATCGTACTGTACTCACACACAAGAAGACACACACATGCACAGCACAGTGTCAGTCCCACAACCCTTATAACTCAAGCCAGGCTCTGTAATTGTGTTGGCAGCAGTATTGTCCTTGCCATAGGATCACTGCTACTATTGTACAGAAAAGGTCCCCTTTCTTGCTGCTCAACAATGTCTAATAAATCCTGGGGAGGGGAACATTGATGCTGGGCACTGACTGTGACACAAAAGAGGGGAATTTGGGAAGAGGCTGCAGAGGATAATGAACAGTATTTTAACTCGGCAGTTTAACCTCCGAGCCTGTCAGGACTGACCTTTCGCCAACCCCGGCGAGAGTCTGATTTCTCCTGTTTCTCTGTTTTTTTTCTCCTCCCTCCTTCTTCACTCCCTTCTCACTCTCTCCTCCTCCCTCCCCTCCCTCCCTCGCCTTCCCCTCGCTTTTATTCTTCTGCTGACAGAGAGTATACTGGAGTAAAAGAGATGGAGAGAGGGAGTGTGTGTGTGTGTGTGTGTGTGTGTGTGGAGGGAGGTGGCGAGGAGGGTAGGGGCTGGGATGTGTAAGAAGTGTCAGTCCAAGACATTTACATGAAAAGCAGTTAGTAGTTGAAAGGCGAGCTGTTTCACAATCTGCCTGTACATTTTCTTTTTTCTCACCCTTTCTCTCTGGCTAAGTCTCTCTCCATCTCTTTTATTGCCGCGGTCCATGCCGTGCGAATTGATGTGAGAGCAGGGGCGACCCCCACACGTCTACAGCAGACTGGGAGGTGTTATTGACTCTCATTGAGGCCTACATGACCCTCATCCAGTGTGACCTTTATACAACCTTTTGCTTCACCTGAGATTGACCTTGAAAGAATGTGCCTTGCCGCGTTTATATGTCTGCTATTATTAGTGCCCTGCAACTCATGTTTTTTTTCCCCCCTTCATTTTCCCACTTGTCCTTTTTAGCTGCTTTTGCATGCATCCTCTTTCTTTCTGTTTTTTTTCTTCCTTTTCTGTCTCTCTCAGTTACACAGCAGAGGGTAGCAAGTGTAAATCAAGTCAGGCCATTTTCTTTAGCAGGGCCCTGATTAGTGCTGATGATGTTTCCAAAGAGGTGAAGGGGACAACTCAGAGGCCACCGCAGCTGCTCTCGCCTATTCACAGCCAGCAGATTTATGTCTCCCGCTCTCTTTTTTTCTCTCTTTCTCCCCCGCTCTTGCTCTCTTTCCTACCACATTTTCAACATTATCAATATCGATCAGGCCTTGCACTTAGAACCTCTCTTCAACAATTGCCTCCTGCGGTTGATTCGGGCATTAACGGTGAGTGCTCGCAGATCGAGAGCAAAGGAGGGAGGGTGAGATTTAAACAGTTTGAAAGATTTATGTAATTTCATGTGAATAACCCACAGATGTCATGGTAGGAGATTTTCTCCCACACGGACGGCTTCATCAATGTGAAAGTCATCTACATGTGTCGTGTTCACATCATCATAACATCTCTTCTCAGGCCAAATGTTTTCTTTTTATGGATATTTCATGGGGAGCTGAGATGAGGTCATAGTTTTGATGCTCTGGCTTATGCTGCCGGACCTGTCCTGATACTCTGACCCTCCCTGTTTGATTTATGATCATAGGAGTCCTCCAAGGCTTGATGGGCTCCAATCCATTTACCTCAATCACTTAATGAACTTGACAGTGGTCGAGCGAACAAGTGGAGAGATGCAGCGCCGCTTATAAATATTCAGTAAACTGTAATCTTTCTGTCTGATTGGAATCATTTACTGCAGCACCTTTAGAGTATCATAGCTAAATAAATGTAAGATGGAAATTTCCCGTACAGCTGCTTTTTCTCTATGACAACAACTGCAATTAATGCATGCTTAATCTCATCACTGGCCCATGTTAATCCAGTTTGAATGCAGATTTTGTCTCGACCTAAAAAAAAAAAAAAGCAACAACCCGTCGCTTCTCTTTGCCCTGAGAAATCAGCATTTTGTCTCATAATGATACATTATCCCACACAAATAACGCAAGGTGTGGAAACAAGTGGATGATCTGATTGAGAAATAATAGATTTTAATTTTCACAGGAAGTGAGTAAAATTAGTTGTTCCACTGCAGCCCCCCCTCTATGCAGCATAAATAATTATGCATGGGTGACTAATTTGAAGACACTGCATGCTAAGTATACAAATCCCCCTTTCTTCCCTCTGCTCCAGGGTTCAGGAAGAATAACACATGACCGCGAAACAAAGGCAACATCAAGCTCATAAAATTAACATAGCAAATGACCTGAAGAAGAGGCTCGATAAATATTCTGATCTTATCACCTCTAAGTACTGCGAGACAACTCGAGAGCAGCCAATGAAAACACCCTCGTTAATCTTCCGTACCCTCGGATAAACTTTTTACAGGAAACCATCTTTCCAGCAACTCTGCAGGGGTCGGGACAAGGACGCCTTCTCCCTAAGTTGATAGATATTTTTTGGGAGATCTCCGACTTTTGTTCAGACAGCTTCACACTGACCTTGGACTCAAACTCAATTTAGCTTTTTCTTTCTTTTTGTGTTGCTTCCTCCTTTGTGATGTAGAAAGTACTGTCTGAGAGACACCATTTTAAAAAAACGGCTTGTTTTGATTCCGTATTCAATCAGATCTACAAAGGGGTGTGCGGGGGTTTGGGGTTTGTGTTTGCGTGTGTTTATGTGCAAGTGCACTTACACATACAGTTTGTGTCACAATCTGAACACCTTTTCTTGTCCCTTCTTTTCTCCTAAAGCTGTTTATGCAAGGTGAGGAGACAGCTTTGTACAAGTTTGAATCTTGTCAGAAGAAAACAGTCATTTTAGAGATGAAGAGGGGATCAATCAGCCTTACCCTCCTCACCTGCCATATGTGTCATGTGTCTTTTGGCCTGTCGTTCTTATGTGCTGCAGGTAGATGAAATGCATAATCCCCCTCATTTGATTCAGGTGCATGTTTTGTCATGGTAGCGTGTGTATAAAAGTGATGTCTCTCAGCGTCTGAGTTTACCAAGTGTACACATTACGCCAAATAAGCTGAATAATCTCTGCTTTAGGTTAGATATTGTTTGAATCTGTGCATTCTGCAGTATATCTCAAAGTGTTGTTGCATGGATGTCTTTTTGTACTACATGCACGATTTTAAAATGCAGTCCCCCCTTAAAAAGCAAAGGAGGCAAAATTTCTTTTTAATCAATCAGATCAGTGTTTTCTGTTGTTATTTAACACGTGAGAGAAATTATGCCTGTTTTTTCTATAGCGATAAGAAACTTCTTAAATGAATCTAAACCTGCAAATAATCTTTCATACTTGTAACTTATACAGTGGCGTATTTATTTATTTATTTTTGTTAGTTGTCTGTTAATATTTTCATTCATTCAGGTCATAATTACCTGGGCAAATAAATCGAAGGCAACTGGACTTTTTAATAGACTTTTTTTTTTTTAGTGGAACAGTTCAGTTTAGAATGTAGGTGTTTAGGGCACATTGTTCCTTTTTTATATTTAACCAAAACAAAGACAAGAATCAATGGACAAACAGGAAAAAATAGAAAGACCATTAAACAAATAGCCACAAATAAACTCACAGAAAAACAACTTGAAAGCCAAATAGAATTAGTATAAGTTTGCATCTAAAGGTTCAAGTATAGTCTACCCACCCACACACCAAGGTAGCCTTAATGTTCAGTTATTCAGATCTGTTTTGCAGTGTTACAATACAATTTACAGAAAACCTACAGTATAGCATCAATTACCCAGAGTGTAGATAAAATATTAGGTTAATGGATTTATTTGATAAGGTAATTGAATCTCCTTTAGGAGGCAATACAGAGAGATTAATAAAATACAAAATAAAGGAGTACACACAGGGTACATATTTAATTTTTTAAGACTCAAGAAAAACATCATGTCTTTTAACCAGGCAGATTGAGAAGGTGAGGAAGGAGACTTCCAGGCTAGAAGTATTCTTACTGTTTATGTAGCATAGCTTTTTACCATCATCTAATCAACCTTAACTCTAGATTTGATAATGTCATATTAGCAAAGTTAAGATATTAACAATATTCGCCGTTTCCCTTCCTCTGAAAATCATTGCATCACATACCAAACAAAATAAATCATGGCAGGTTTAAAAATTCCAAGTATGTTGCACTATTTTTCCAGGTTGCTCCTTGTTTCCATCCTTCTGGTCATTAGACTCATTGTTCTACTGGAGGCCCAAAGCTGTAGACTCGCTAAAATTGTCCTCCTCTGAGAATACAGCACTCTTATCCAAGGCATCCTTCAGCAAGGACAAAATCAACACAGGGAAAAAGTTAGTGTCACCACTGCCTGTATCATAGAACAGGGGCATCTGATGCCCTAGTTTCTCTTTTAAGATGTACTTCTACATTCTAGTTGATGTAAGCTTCTGTCTCTACCTCTTTCTCTCCAAAGTGTGTTTGATATCTCACTTTGCCTTGCCCATTGGCAAATGCAGAGGCAGACAGGTCTATGTTTGTTGAGTTAGTGTTTGTGTGTGTATGTGTGTGTGAGAGAGAGAGAGACAGCTGCAGATGAACAGGGAGGGGCCTGAATGTCAGCGTCTCTCAGACAGATCAGGTCACTCAGAGCACACAAAATATGTCACTCGTCGATGCAGCGCAAGGACTCACCAGCACACACATGCTACTGAAGGCTGGGACATAAATCACAATTATTGAAGCTACAGACACTGACTGTTCTGACCGCGCAGTGCAACACAGCACAGCAGCATAGGGAACTTCTCCAAATAAGCCTCTCTCCCCTTTTTACCCTTGCTGAATGACACTCCCAGAATAGAGATCGGTGTAGGTACCCGGTCGCCAAACGAGACAGGACAGGAACACAAAGTTAGTGTATTTTCGGGGCACAGCCTGGAGGCTCAGTGTCAGCATAGAGGAGAGGAAAAGGCAGGTCTGTGTGTGTTCTTGCAGTGAGCCAGTGACCTGGGTAATTAGGAGAATGTGTGTGGGTGTGTATGTGTGTTCAACCATGTGTTTGACTTCCAGTCCCAGCAACCCTGCCTGTCTCCACCCCCTCACGGCTGGGTGACAGGGACATGTATTTGTCATTATTATAGTGTTTTTAACATGTCATGAGCTGAGGATTAAGGAATTAACATGTGGCTGTCAAGGTGGAGAGGAGACAGACAGGTAGAAATTTAATATGAGAAGAAGAGGGGAGATTTAGAGGATGCTGCTGCTCCGGTAATATATGCTGAACAAACAATTACACACAGGTCTGTGGGCACACACACACATGCACAATGTTTCTTTCCTGTCTGCGTCGAAAAGATATGATTTGGACTGACATTGGCTCCAGACTTCCTTACACAACTCTGATGAGTAGGCTGACCTTGTCTCAGTCTGACCCTATGTGACCTCTTGTCCTCCAAGCCTCCTTAAAGACAAAGCCTCATTATGAAGGAAAATGCCTGAGAGTGGATACTTAGACACGTGTGTGCATGTGTGTGCAGGTTTACACATTTGTGCTTGGCTCCTGTAATTCTTTCTTCATCTTAAACAACCACTAGTGGCTTTACGAGGGTACTCAGCATGTCTAGATCACGATTCTATAGTTCTGAAAGGACAGAATGAATATAAGGTAAATGAACTAAGCAGATGATTGGTGAATTTTTAACTGTCAGGCTTGAAATTCAAACTGCAGGGTTTTTTGTTTTTTGTTTTTTTCTTTTTTTTTTTTGCATGAAAATCTCGTAGAGGAATTGCTATTTAATAGCTTGTTGATTTCAATTTATAGAGACCAAAACATTGCAGACAAAGAGGTTTTTCTTGGTTTATTTTCCATTGAACAGACTCCAGACACCAAAACCACACACATCACGAGAGAATGCAATTAGTGGAAATGCTAATGTGTTCACTACTTAACCGTGCCTTACATTTGCTTTTCTATGGAAGTTATCGCAGAAATCAAAAGAAATAAGAATTGAGGTTCTTATGTTATTTGATGTTCCTCAATCTCTACACTGAAAGAGCTACAGCAGGTATTCAAATAACCTTGTATGCTTTGTAAAAAGCAATGATCATGAACTGTTGCTATTGTCTCCTAAAGCTTTGGCTAATAGGCTGTAAGATGTTGATTTAAGCACAAGAAGGGAACATCAGCAGTGTAATAATGGGGGTGCGCCACATGGATCGAAGAATGAAAGGAGGCATGTTACCTGGATTTGCATTTCTAATGTTGATAACTAAGCTTAGCAAGCATTGTGGGTAATTTTAAGGGGGAGGGGTCTGAGTGCAGCAGAACATGCACACACTGCAATCACTAATATTGTCTCCAATGAATTGTTCTGTGGCATCCAGTTCATAGCTACACGTGCAGTACGCCTTTACCCTTTTAGAAGGACACACAGAGAAATCACTCCTATCACAGTCATAGGTATTTTGAATTTACATAGCAACACAGCAAACAAGGAACAGTATTAAATAATTTTAAAGTTACGGCTGTCCTTGGTAGCTGTTTTGGGCTCTGAAACTACGGCACAGTAGTAATCAGTATTTTTGGAAAACCTGCACATCACCTGTGGAAAAGGCCTAAGCATGCCTAAGACTTATCATCAGTTTGTCAGTGTTAGGACACAACATCAAACCACTCTGATCCCAGGCTGGTATTTCCCTTTAGCCAAGAGCAGGGCACTCATAGGACTGCAGGAGTTACAGGAGTTGTCAGAGAATCACAAAACTTCCCAGTTGGACTCTGGAAGTGACAGTTGGGTTTATTTTTGTTTGCCAAATGCTGCATTGAGTCTCAAACTAAGTTGTTGGGTTTTTTGTTCTGTTTTGTTTTTTGCTTCATAGACATTTAGGAAAGAATGTACTGCCAAAATGTATTTTATAGTTCGCCCAATAGCCTACATTTAGCAACAAAAATGAAAAAATAAACAAGTTGTAAATGAATAAATAAATAATACACACCATGAGAACAAATATAAAAAAAATTAAATATTTGCATTCAGCCCTACAAGAAACGCCAGTTTTGATCAGTGACTGTTTGCTTATTTTGTTTGCTTAACATTTAAAATCAAAGAAAATAACCTTTCTAGATGTTTAAACAGCATCTGTTTTTTTTGTATTGACTGCTGATATTTATTATGGACATAAAAATTTGTTGTCCTAAAAGTCATGCAGATATTGTTAAAAACCAAAATCACGGCACACCAAATGTCAAACTTTAACTCTGCGTGAACGCCGACATGCAGAGCAACAGCAGTTTTATGACGATAATGATTTCTTGCCTCCTTTCCTTATATTGACACCTGCCTCCCAGATCAATGGCAGACAGTCCAACAGGTAGACAGAATGCAGGAAACATTGTGCTGTTAGTTCTCTCAACATAATAAGTTCCCCGGGGTACATCCCGAGACTTTATTACTGCTGCTTTCCTCCCAGCGAGGAACTTTGAGGAGATAAGGAAAGGAAAGAACAGAGGAGAGGAGAAGAGAAAATGATGAGAGAGGGGGAAAATTGGGACACACTGCACGTCACTATTAATGATGAGAACTCAATGGATGAAGAATTTTCAAGTAAATGAAATAAAAGAAGCTTTTATTCAATAAGTTGTCATTAAATTTGAGGTATTTGGCTTATCTCAGCAGGGCAGTTATTGGAGTCTTGCAGAGCACATTCCAAACAATAATATAATTCATTCCTTGTTGAAAATTCGCTTCAACATCTGTTTTTTGCTGTTTCTGTCATCTCCTCTCCTGTCAGACAATAGAATCAACAGCAGCTGAAACTTCGATTTCAAGGCCATGAACTGACTGTATGAGGAGTTGAAGAAAGCAGATATATTGCTGTACAAAGTGTGTTACATGTGACAGTGGGAGCAAAATGACTGGCTACGTAAAAAAAATCTGTTAATGTAGTCATTTGGTTGATCAGTTACAGTTTATCTATGTATTAATTTTACTGTGAGTTTTACTTTTTTTACTTTCAAGATTTGAAGGCGTTCATTAAAGCTGAGGTAGGCAACGTCTGGAAATCAAGCTAGCCGTAGCATGAGACTCCTAAGGAAGCAACTTCGCTACTGCCTTCCTCCAGGTTTTTGCTCTGTAGCTCCGCCCTGCCCATCACCTTGTTCACATTTCATTGCCTTTGTCATCTCTCTCTCTCTTTAAGATGATCGTCTTGATGCGTCGGTCTTCCTTTTTTTGGATTGCCTTGCCGTCTATGCAGTTGTAGCTAAAGCTGGTATAGCGACTTTTCCTACTGGGTCGTCCGCCATTGTGGCGGGCTTTCATGAAGCTTAGGGGACGTGAATGCTCATCAACCTTTGTAGAGCAGCCAATAGGATCATGAAATGACCCGTGATGTCAGTCATGGTCTTCATAAAGAGCCAAGGATAGGTGCAGAAGTCTAGTGTTCTTTCAGACCTCCTGAATTACAATATGCTGAAAGGTTATCATGAAAATGTTGCCCAGTTACACCAAAAATAAACTGCCTACCCCAACTTCAACTATAATAAAATGACAGTTACAATCAGTTTATTCCAATTAAGATGTAATAAATTAATCAATTGAATATGTATATGTCTGTGTTCATAGAGATTTGAATTGTTAATATCAATTATAGCAAGACATTTGACCTTTTCCGCAACATTGCGACAAGTCAACAAAAAGAGGAAGTATTTGTACAAAGGAGGAATGCTATTTTGAAGTAATGGGATGCACCACAGGTGTAGCCTACCTTCTACTTGTAATAAATGACGTCCGGCCCCTTAAAGACAATTCTATTACCTCTTCAGTCATGTGCAATCAGTCTCTGTCAGGGAAATGGATATGCACACGTGTTACCAAATCGGTAGCCAAGGCCCTATCAATACAGGCTGATCTCAAGATTTATGCCACTACTTTGGTGGCTTGTCGCTGCTACACATTTGTGACTGAATTGCAGCCAACTCTTTCAATCAGAATCTTAGTACAAGCAGCCAAATCTGATAGATATGGATGGTTTCCAAGGGAATATAACGTGTATGTTCATGGCACATATCCCTTTACACTAAACTGTGTGTTTCATGACTTTTTTTTTTCCCATCAAAAACAAGAATGTTTGCAAGAATATTTTTAGCACATGGACCTGTGATGGACCATTGGGACTCATTATTTTCTCTTGAAGCCACCATAACTTTCCCTAAATGCTCTCGTCTCTAGTTCCTCACAGAGGTAGCAGCATTTACAAACACATTACTTGCAGGATTAAAACCCTGGGATGCCTCTTTTTCCCAACCAGGGCTGCTTGTTGTTTACTGGCAAGAGAAGCACATGGATTGAATTTTTTCTGTATTATCCTCCGTTTTCATGTTTATTTTCTTTTTCTCTGTTTTTTCTTCTCTCTCGTCCTTTTTTCTGTTGCCATTTTTGCGTTTGCCCCGCGAGCATGAAACCGAAGTCAATGAGA
>JAPZDX010000021.1:23773685-23789022 GCA_029783625.1 Naso annulatus
GCAGAGGGAATTTCCCTCTTGAGGTTAACTCATAGAGCTTCCTCTCTCCCAGGCCTGTCAGGACACATGGGGAGAGTCATACCACAACTATGGTGGGGTTTGCAAGCTCCCATGAAAGCTTAAATCCCAGGGAAATGTATTAAAGTGCTGGTATGAGGTCTGTCTTTGTGTGTGTGTGTGTGCGCACACATGTGTTTGTGATGATGTGTCGTTGCTGGACAGGATACAGAGTGTGTGAACCAGGGTCTGTCCCACTGAATCAGCTGGCGTACAGGAAGAAGGAAAACATAATGAGTAGGAGAGGAAATATGAGTATGCAACATTTTGTCAACATGTTGTGTGACTTTTTTTTGTGTTTGTGTGTGTGTGTGGAATCCGAGGTGCACACTTTTTCCTTACTTACGCACTTGCAGCCCCTATGCAAACAAACACACACTCACGGGAGCCCGCATTTATTCTGCTGAGTTGAGAGTAATGGAGCAGGGCATAACCTTCCTAAGGTGTGTCACCAGGGCCACGGTGCTTTCAACACTGCACCAAAACAGACTCAGGAAAATGTGACAGTGATGTCACGCCGTCACATGCCGGCACAAACACCGCTTGCTGAGTGCCTTTTACGTGCCCGTGAATATTCATGAAACTGAAATTGCTCATTTATTTGAGTATGTAAACAAAGTGTGTGTGCACAAGATTAATTCTGCCAGCACATGTTTGTGTTTGTGCATGTTTTTCTCATGCGTGCAAGTGCATGTTTCACATGTGTGTGTGTGTGTGTGGGTTTCTTGGGTTTGCATGCACGATCCAGCCTATGTGCACTCATGCTCACTACTGTCTGGCCTTCTCTTGTTCTCCCAGCTGTCCTAACACTGGTCTGTGTTGACAGTAAACACAGCTGCAGGTCACAGAGGCCCCACTCTGGTCGGACACAGGGCTCTGAAGGCCAACGGTGGAGAGGGGAGAGAGCGCACAGGGAGCATGGAGGCAAGAGAGGGAAGGTGGGACCAGAAAGAAGGTTTTTCTTTGGTCAGGCACAGAGCACTAAAGAGGAACAAGATATAGTTAGGCTGAGGAAGAGTCCCGCTCGTGCCTCTTTGCTCTTGTTAAGGCAGGGCTGCGGAGTTACTGAAAAGTTTCTGTGGTCAAACATGTTACTTCAAAGGTCGAGAAAGGGATAAAGAAAGAACTGAAGGAAAGCAGAAATGGGTGAGAGAGGAGATATTTCAATCTCCGTTAAGAAAAGGGGGGTGAAAATGAAAACAGAGAATGACTTTGACATCAGATGTTGAAATGCCGTCTAAATCCTCCAGGTCAGACTCAAAAACCAGCTATTAATAGCCGACACTGAGTGGCCGCTACCCATGTGTGTCATTAAATGTCACTGCTGTCGCACATTTGCATTTCTGAGACTTTTTTCCTTATTGTGGACTGGATGTATCTTTACGGATCAATACGTTGCGATAAATCATCTATGACTATATGTTTTTAACAGATGACATTAGCATTGCTTACAGACACACCACCATTAGGGGTCCGTGACCTTTGTATGCATGATTGATAGATTGTCTGACCCTGTCTACATGTTGCAGCCCTGGCTGTAAGAGACACGTTGTTTTTGTAACCCACCTACCTCTGTGTATACACTCCTCTGCACGGGTCCTTGCAGAGGGGAGAGGCGAAGATATGTGAGGATATACAGACACATACAAAAACACAGTCACATGCCCCCTCACACCCACACCCCACTCTCATCCAGCACACACGTGCACACCCACACACACTTGCACCAAAAAAACCCCATTTGACGTGTTCCTTTCTGGCCCCTAAGGACAGATCAGGCACAGCTGTGACTTGGGAGGTCATGAGGCTCGGAGGGGTCAGACTGAGCAGACTCTGAGAGAGCCCAACGTAGGGTCACAGGTCACTCCCAGCAGCCCTGGCGGTGTGAAAGGTCATGGGTCATAGTCTCACCACGATGCGTCGGCAGGGTAGGGTTTCAAAAGGCGGTTGGGGCCAGTGAGAGGCACAGATTTATAGATACTGAGCCGAGCCCCGGCCCTCAGCCCGAGGTAATTACACAGAATATGAGCATGCCCGTTGAGGCTTGGCCGCCATATTTCATTTCCACCCTGAGCCCCTGTAGACTGAAATAATACATGAGATAGCCAGAGAGAGACGAGAGGCGAGACCAGGGGGCAGAGAGGCAGAGAAAGGAGGATCCATTGATGCAAGGGAAGAAGAGATAGAAAGTGACGGATTGAGAGCCAGAGAAAGGGAGAGAAAATTAGAGGGAAAGAGTGTGAGAGTGAACAAGCAGGTTATAAAGTCAGAGCGAGAGAAAGAGTCAGCGCAAGACCGAGTAGAAGCAAAGGCAAAGGGTCATATTTGTTACTAAACAAAACTCCATTCTTAGCAACAAGACCTTTGACGTCAAATTCCAGCAAGACAGGGAGAAGGTCACAGGGATCATCCCAGGGGAACGCCGGGAGCCGGAATGACACGAAGCACGGACAGCAGGGAGTGACAGCATCGCGAGAGGAGAGCAGCAAAGGAACAGATGGAGTAAGGGAGGGGAGTGAAAGAAAAGAAGAGCCCAGAAATTAGATTAGTTTAGAAAGTGAAGTTGTGATGCAGCGTGCTTGATATCCTGCTCGGAGCAGTTTCCCGTGAGAACCTGATCGGCCACTGCGGGCTCAGTGAGGCAGTTCAAACATATTTACCCCTCGTTGGAAGGTACAAATTAAATTAGGCTCTTCCACAAAGAGGAGATGCTTTCCCCTTCTGTTCTGATGTCATGGTAGTGGGGCGGTGTAGGGTGGGGGTCGGCTCGCTCTGGCCTGCATGCATTTATCTTAGAGGCCATTCATCTTCCGATAGCCCCCCACCACCCTACTTGTTTTTTAGATCCTTCTGTCCCTTTTGCTCAACACTGTATCAAAGTCAGTCTGTCTAGTTACACACACACACACACACACACTCAACTTGGACTAGAATGCACGAGATTTGAGAACAGATCACAGCTCTGTCGTCAGCGCTAACTTTATCATCCCCTGTTCGGTCCCTCTCTTTCTCTCATCCTCCCTCCCCCCCTGCCTCCTTCTTGTTCTTATCCTGTGTAATTTGAAAAGAGTACATTCTGTGGAACAATTGGGAGTGCCCATCCCTTTGTTCCTGCCTTAACAATGTCATAGCAGGTTTCATTGGAGATCATTACAGTAATTGCTTCATAATTGCATCGACTTTAGCCTTGGCTGCGGCCCATTCTCTGAGCACATCCAGGCCCTGTCATGGACTCTGTGCTGCACAGCAGTGAGTGACCTTAGACCAGCAACAGGGAGGGTCGCTGTCACTTAGCCTTTGGACAACCTGGCAGCACCACAGCATTCCTGTGCTGGCAAAAAAATACATTTCCCCTTTTCTCTGCCTCTTTATTTAAACAAGTGGAGAACTTTTTTCTCGTCTTTTTTCACTCTCACTTTCCCTTCCTGCTTATTAGTCTTTATCTCATTTTCTTAACTCTTTCATCCTCACTTGCTTTGTTTCTATCTCGTGTTGGTCGGTCATAAATTTCTCCAGATAGTATTCTGAAGGACAGCACAGGGAGGCATTCACCCTCCACCCTCTTATCTTGTATTTGTAGGAAGCAGCATCTGCTTCCAATGCTGCTGATTTTTCGGAAAGGGAGAAGCAGTTTGATGACTCAACCAAGCATTTCGCACAGTGCACTTCAGCACTGAGAAAACTTGTTGAATTCATTAATCAACTTATCGTGTTCCGTTATTGTGTGCGTCATCACACATGTATGCATGTATGCGCAAAAGACGTACACACTTGAAGCAGTCCCACGCCCTTTATCTAACTTAACTCTCCCTCAGAGACAAACTAAACCACCACGAAACAACAGCAAAAAAATAAAAAATATAAATCCTTGAGAGTTCTACAGACACACAATAAATCAATCCATTATTTACGAGTGAACTCATTCAGAAAGGAAGCATATGTAATCTACTCATCCATGCTGAGAGGATGCTGAGCGAGAGAGGAGGAGAGGAAGAGACGGAGAAGCGGGGTGCGTTCAGGGACGAGGCAGGCGGCCAGCTGAGAACGAATTCTGTTTTTGTTCCTTACTCCCCAAAGAGAGGTGGGAACCAGTAAACAAACAAACCGAGTGAGAAAGTGTTTCCTCCCTTAATGACAAAGGGAGAGGCTGAGAGAAAAAGGGAAGGGAAGGAGGGAAGCATGGCTAGGAGCTGGCCCAGTGTGTCAGCTGTCAGCCTTGTGTTTGTGTGTGTGCCCTCTGCCCCGTTCGTATGCAGGCCAGCAGCCTCCACAAAGGCACAGAGGGGGCATACACACAGATGGGTAAACAAAGCCATTGTTTACTGTTTTGTTTTTTTATTATGTTGGAAGAGATTAGCAGTTATTGATTTTTCTCCATCAGGGCCAGGAAGAGTGGAGGCGAGTGGTAAGCGTTCCCATCAGTCTTCATATCTTCACACACACACACTTTCAGACGCACACTCACACAGAGTCTCACCCCTCCACCGTACCCCACTACCATTGAGTCTGTCACGCCCCTGTCAGTTTCTATCACAGTGTGTCTACCTGAAGTATGCAGATGAGGCCTTTGTGGTCCCCTGTCCCAGCCTGGATGCCCATTCTTCTGGGCTCAGGTTTATTATGGCCTGAGCCCGGGGCGGGTCTCCAGCACTCCACGCATACACACATACAAAAAACACACACACAGCACTCCTGGGGTCATAGCCTTTCAACCTCAGGGGCTCGACTTCTGCCACCGCAGCCTGACAAATCACCCTGCGACACACAAAAAAAGCGCCAGGGCCCCAGCGTGAGAGGGGCCCGGTTCCAAGCAGCTCCTCAGCTCTGTTACAAGCAACGCCAGCGAGCCGCTATTACCCTACTCCCACTGGATTTGGACAAAGGGGAGGAAAGGAGATGAGGGGAAGGAGAGTGGAAAAAAAAAGAGAAGGCCAAAAGGGAGAGATGGGAAGAGAGAGAAAGAGATGGGAGGAAGAAAGAGACATTTAGGTTCTTTCATTTGGTGGACTATGATAAATGGCCTGGCCTTTAGCTGGTCTCTGCTCCCCCAGCGCTCTCTCTGGGCCTCCCCTGACAAGAGGGTCTTTGAGGGAGAACGGACCCCACAAATATTGCTCTTTGTCCCAGACAGAGCACAGCCAAGACCCCAATGCTCCGACTTTAATCAAGTAAAACCAGCAAAGCAAGGATCTGCTTTTATGTGTGAGAGTCAATCACTTTGTGTGTGTGTGTGTGTGTGTGTGTGTGTGTACCACTGAGTGCTGTGTGTGTGAGGAGACAGAGAAGAGACAGGAGGGGGAGAAGTCTAGGAAGAAAAGTCAGCACACTACATTACGCTGGCACGTCTCCCCATTACTTCTTTAATGACATTCAGAGCTTTGCCTTAGGGGTACGTGGGTAGATTTGGGGGAAGGCTGAATTCAGATACACCCCAAAGGCACATTACAAACTGACTCAGCGATCAAAACAACTTGTGAAGTTCACCTCTAACAAGGGGAGGTCTTACTTAGACAAAAATGTCTTTATTTTTTTCCTTCATACTTGGTGTTAAATTAACAAGTGCACATCTGTTTCACCGTTACACTCCCAGTTTGCAGTTTTCAGCTGTACAGTTGCTATAGTGCAAATGTGTTCGTGTTTCCTTGCTTATGTTTACTGTAACTATGTGACCAACAAATAATTACACAGTGAATCAGGTGCATCGCAGGAAGCCCACAAAGGCATATTATCCGATTCTGAGCGTTACAATCAAGTTAATGGATTGCAAACGCTGATTAGCAAGATTGACAAAAAATAAAACATGTTAAATTAGAATGAACGCCTAAGGCCCATTTACATTCCCTTTACGTACATAATTAAACACGTCCGTTTCAAATGTTCTGTCACTGCTCATATACTTCCACGTGTCATTTACGTTGGCATTGATTTTTTTGCAATACATCCACTAGATAACAGCTGAGATCAAAGGTTTCTGTTTGTACTTTTGCATATGCTCAAGAAAGAAAGTGGAGAAAAATTCCTGTCACTATGGCAACAACAACAAACATGGTGGCGGTACCTCACGGTCTGTGACACCAGTAAATACATCACATCATTATCTTGTGTTGCTGTATTTGTCTGTTTCTCTTCTTCTTTGGCCGTGTGTCACTCAAAAAATATCTAAACATACAGATGAAATGAACACAGTACAAACAGAATATCCTTTCCGTATTCGTATGTGTATTTAATGTCAAGCATAACTGAGCCTTTTAAGTGTCAAAAATTACAGTGGATTAAATGTTAATAAGTAAGGCCTACTGCTGGTAAGGTTGTTTAGGGTAAAAGTACGTTCACTCTCGGTAAAATTAATACTCAGACTTCGAGGAGAAAAACTGGACAAGGCTATTCTTCAGCGCTATACTGCTCTCTTGTCCAAATTCTCACAATGGTAGGTTGATACTACTGTAGGGGTGTGTAACCGTGTCTGTATGGTTTGTTTATAAGATTGTTTCAGGGGTTGTATGGAGTCGTGGGTAGAGAGTGGAGGTTATGGAGCTTTTTGCCTTTTGTCAACCCTTAACATTCATTTCTAAGCCCTCCTTCGCCTTTTCCACTTCCACTTACCTCGATGTCACAGTCGCCTAGTGTCTTCCTTTTGCCTGTGGCCATTCTTGAAAGATAGCTCAGGGTTTAAACTTAGATCGCATCATTGGTTATTGATTCAAGGTATTATACATACTGTGTGCGTTTGTTTTTTTGTGAGTACGCGCATCTCTGTTTGCACATGAATGGGTTCAGTGTGTGTACTTCCATGCATTCATCCACGTGTGTGTGGTGAGGGCAAACCTCAGTGCCACACAGTGCCACCGTGCCATAATCCCCACCCTTGCCCAGTGGCCCAGATTAAATCCAGGCTTTGATCCACCCCCTAATCTGAGTTTACAGGCTCTGGGCTGAGGGTGGGTGCTGTACTCTGCCTGCCAGCTAGATTCTGCTTGCTTCTTTCCTTCCTCCCTTGTCTGCCTGCTTCCTTGCTTCCCCCCCACTGAGGAGCTGGCAATTGAAATCAGCTTTAGAGTTGCTTAATACAGAAGCGGGCAGAATTAGGCCCTTTAATGCTTGTCATGGTCGAAGATTATATCAATGGCTCTTTTTGTCACAGCTACATTGGTGTCAATGGAGAAGCAGCAAGACTTCCAGAACGAGACAAAGGATACATTTTTAGATTTGGTTGTACTTTCTCGCTTTCCCTGCACTCAGAACACGCACACTCACACACACACACACACACACACACTTTCATCTATACGGGCGCACTCATATCCGCCACACAAACTTCCATACAAATAAAAACCCCAAACATATGTTGCTTGTTTGAGTTATAAACTGTAACTTTGCCAAAGTATCGAGTGATGTGCTTTTTGTGATTGTAAAATCAACTTCAGTGGCAACCTCTTTTGAAGTGGAGTGTGGTTCATTCGTTCAGGGTCAAACACATACATAGTCTCAATTGGAAACAAAAGCCGGAGTCTTGGCTGCGCTTTAATGCTACAGTGAGTTTGATTTACTGCCCATCTGCAACTGTACAAACACTCTTTGACTCAGCGCGGACGAGACGAATAAGGGAGCAGGAGACTCACTATCGTTAACCAATTTACCAGTTTATATAAACAAGCACATGGGTTATTAGAACAGGGTCATCCTAAAGTAATAGCTTACAACACAGCACATTAAAAATAATTAGCCCTAACACAATAAAGTTGGAGGAATTTCGAAGCCACAAGACTGGGCTGAGTTAGTGTGTTGGGTCTTATGCTTGATGTGCTGCTCTGTGTTAGCTGCTAACATTTTGAGCTAGCAAAGCTCAGAAAATGTCCCTACTTGCTGAAGTAATAGACAGTATTGCATACATTGTGACACAGCATGGTGCAATGACATGTTGTGACATCTGACAAAGCAAATAAATGTGGAAAAGTGCAACTTATTAGCTGATGATATGGGGGAAATAGTAGCACACACACACACACACACACACAGCATGTTGATATTATATTGATAACGTGCTATGAGTAGGTTTCATCATAGATTTTTGGTATTGTTACAGTGTTGTCTTATTCTGGCTTCTGGACTGCACAACAGTGAAGTGACTTTTTTTTTTTTCTGAACTTCTCAGACTGTTCTAGCTGTTCTAATATTTGCTTTCATCCATTCTGTTATTATGTCCACATTACTTTTATTATTTATCGATATTCATTCTTGCAATAATTTTTGCAATATCATATATCATATCAAGATATTTACTCTAAAAACATAATGATGTTTTTGTTTGTTCAGCTATATTGTGACATCAAATATGGATTTGACTTCAAACTGAACATTAAGCCCACTTTGTAGAAAATAAAGAGAATATTTTTGATGATTTTTTCCATATCGCCTTATGCCCACAGATACACAAACACACACACACGCATGCACACACACACACTGTCAAGGAAAGAAGATCACATTTCCTCACAATTAATTGTCCTTGTTTATGTTGAATGTAATGAAAATGGACATAGCAGTGAGACAGAGGGAAGGTAAGGTGGAATACAGCACATGGACAGAAGTCAGGGTTTATTCCAGAAAATCTCTTTTGCGCTCATACAAACCGAAGTAAGTCCACTGCTCTGTGAAGAGATCACTGCCACCACAGTACACATGTCTGTAGTATCTCTCTGACACACTCATCATGTCAGTGCTGAGCTTTAAATGCCACTGCTACTTTTCCCGCTGCTCCTCTGAATACAACCACATCCCATTCATGTACACTTCTATTTGGAACAGAGACAGTTGCAGGAACAAGCAAACTGACCAACACATACACACATACACTTTTCTCAGTCTGATGTGCGTTTGATGCAGCCCCAGGGGATGGAGGCATGGCAGTGGTAATACCGAAAACACTCCACTTCTCATTCTCTGATAGTTTGAAAATCTGTCCCACCTGCCGGCTAAAACACTTTCATATACAAGCAAACGCAAATATTAACCAAACACTGGTTAAAACAATGGATTAACATTAGGGATGTCAACGACTGTGCCTCTGGAGAGCCCAGGCGGTCGTCAGATATTTGTCCTGCTCATTGGCAGAGGTTGACCAATTAACGCCCCAGTGCTAGGTCCAGATCACTGGCTCTCTGCATGGTGGTGGAGTGTGAAATGTGCCATAAATCCAGGGCACGGCCCACAGCACATAAGGGTGGCAGAGAGGCCTGGCAGAGGGTTCCTCTCACTTGGGTAAATGGCAAAGCAGGGCTCACAGGGCCCGGATGGCTGAACCATCTAAGTGTTACCTCCTGATTCCTTTTTGGCAAAGGCTTTTTGCTCAAATTATGAGCGGCACTGTTTGTTGCTGTATGAATAAAATGCCAAACATGGAATTTTAGAAAGGATGGCTTTAGAGTTGTTGAGGTACCAGTGTAGGAAACTGCTTCTGATACCGTCCAAAATACTGGCATCGGTATTGGTAAGTACGCTGGTCTGTGCACCAATCAGATTCAAGCTGCTTAATTTTTTGTTCATTTTGACACAGACATTCTTTTTAACTGACATTGTCCCACATTTTCAGGAACTTTCCCTAATGTTTATTGAATATGGACAGAAGGTAAACAAACACGGTATCTCCAGTGTTGACATAGGACAGTAGCTGGGTTTCCATCACCCTGTTTTTATGCTCATTTTGACTTATGTGAAAAAGAGTTAATGCATAAATTGGGAGATGGAAACACATTTGCCAAATAAGTTGTGATGTAGCGAACATTGAACTCATGTGACAGTTGTTTATGCAGACGTCTCTCCGGTTTGCCCGTAACGCGCGGCAACATTGCTGCTAGCAACAACAACAGCAGATACATGTGTACTGATGAGGAGACCAAAAATGGAAGGTAATTCCAGCAGATCTCTCTCCATTGCCAAGTTGTATGTTGCCAGGGCAACTATTTATTTTGTCTCTGGTTTGTAACCTCTACTTCTACATTTTAGTACAGTCATGTTATAGTATGTTGCCTCTAACACCATCTTCTGATAAAACAAGCGTAGTTTAGTTCCAACCACTTGATGGACACACACCTAATTCGCATTTCTTTTTTTTCCCTTTTTTTTTTGCAAACTTTCTTAAGATTCACCTCACATTGAGATGGAAACCAGGCTAATGACATGTACTAACACTGGCCTGGTCCTTTTGATACCTTAAAGTCTTGTGAGTCCTGAGGCTGTTACCTTGATGTCATCCCCTGTGAGTGATGAGCCTCAGATCCTTGCATGTATTTTCAAACAAGTGTCCCCAAACAATCACTTACTAGGTATCTGAGGCAAGTCAAAGGGGTCACTGGCCCCACTTGTTTCTCCCTGATAAGAGAATCATTACTTTAGGATTATCTACAGGTAGGTGCAGAATGGAGAGTTCAAAAGGTCAAAGAGGAGTGAAAGGTCATTTGGAGAAAATGCAAGCAGTCTTTATGTATTGACAGCTATTTGGTGTCATGTTGCTCTCAGCTGATGCATTTGTTTTTGGTGAGTTTTGATGTGATCTCAGCATGTATTGACTAAATTCTTGAAAATAAAACGGCACAAACAATGTGTCCAATATTAATGTCATCCCTCTGTCAGTTAGTGTGATCATGCAGCGATTGACATGTCAGTTGCTCACCCTTGACCCAGATCACAACAGTTGTATGACCTCCAAGCCTGTTTAAAGGCAGATAGATCATGGTCTAATAAGCTGGGCAGCTCCCCAACTTACATGGCTGTAAAAATAGGGGGCATAGACTCTCCTCACTAACACCTCTAAGCATCTCATCATTGACACTTAGTAATATGACTCTGAATGTGAGTGTGTCGATCTGTCTAAAATGACTTATAGGAGTGTGAAGGTTGTCTATAATGCCAACACCACCTCATTCTAAGCCACGCCTCCAAACTTGGCTTGCTGGTGGAGGTCTTTTAGAAAAGGTTGACCTGAGGTTCCCTCCTCTTCCTCCTCCTTTTCACTGGAATAAGAATTGTGTCTAAATGACTTGGCATGGAGAGGATGTAAATGAACGCTGGGGGTTATTGTGCTCAAATCCAGCCAAGGTCAGGCATCCAGCTGTCAGCTCATGTTTGGGACTAATCGTTTATGTGCCTGCACCACTCTGCGCCCATTCCCTCATTCTCTCTGTGTCTGTCAAACACCTCTCCCTCTCTCTTTAACTCAATGTCTTGCCTTTTATCACCCTACTCTTTTTTTGCATCTGTTCTGTGCATCCTTCATCTATTTTATCTTTGACATTTTTTGTCCTCTTATGCAGTCCTTTCACCAAAGACAGTGACCTACTGTCATTACATCTGTTTTTCCATGGCTAATGACTTGTGCTACTATAGGGAGGTATGATGTTGTGGTCACCTTGGAGTAACTCCAGACATGTTAACATGCATTAGAGACAAGCTTACCAATAAATTTTGCTGTAACAGTGTATTAATAGGTTACATTTGTATTTTTTTACACAACAAAATATATAAAAGAATAATTTTCAATAAATAAACAGATAGATATAAATAAATAATATAAAATATGAATAGAATGAATGAAGTAATAACTGATGATTTTATGGAAAAGGATGAGGGGAGTAATGTCACCATAGTTGGACTATGAACAGCAGTCTTCCCGTACTTCTCTATTCATTCATTTTTATCCATGTGGTCATGAAAGTAAAATTGTTTAATAAATTTAAAATAAATTAAAATAAATTTCCAATGAATTATGGAAGGAAACTTAAGAATTAATAAAAGAAGAAAATTTTAAAAGTATTTGCAGATTGTTTTAGAAACAGTGATCAATTAAAGAATCAGGCATAATGAACACTCATAAAAACACATCAGTGCAAACATTTGATCGTATCTCTCTAATCCTTTCCTCCTCTCAGACAGCCCTTGTCTTGGCCTTAGACTATCACTTCCACGGCCATGGCCACTGCCTTTCCACGTAAAAATGTGGCAGGTTGCAGAGTTCAAGTCCTTCGAAATGTGAATCGAAACAGCTGCCCCTAATCACTAGCACAAGCTGGGCTTAAGGGCCTCTCAGTTTCACCCCTCATCTGCCTGGAATTTTGAATTTCCTGAGCGGAGATCAAATGGCAGCCCGAGTCAGTGGGACCTTTGATATATGGACACCCATCTCGCGAGGGCCTTCTGCAATGGGATTTACGCTTGACAACACACTCGGTGTCACCTCCGCTCCCGGCGGACGCTCTGCGACCCCTGGAAACATTGGGCCCCTTTGACAGGACAGCAGAGCACCCCCCTCACCCCAAACCCTCCTGGAGTGCCCAGCAGTTATTTATTAAATTTGTTGTGCCCACCGTGGTATGGTTTCAGAAGGCCACTTAGTTTTGGATTGCACTCTGGATTTTTCAATTATGTGGTTCATTTCACCTGCTTGTGTTCCTTTACCCCCCAGGATCAAGGGCACGAGAGATCACATTTAATTATTTCAAAACAAGAAGTCTCAACTGGACCTCACAGATCTATAACATCATTCTTCCTTATCTAATGCTCCATCACTACTACTTTAAATAAGCAGTATTTGGTCTGTTAAAAAGAGAAACAGAGAATATCCTTCCCCTGCCTCTGATCGCCACATTATTCATGTCAATACGAAAATTTGTCTTCCTATCAGAAGGGTAAATAAAAAGGGCAGAATATGGGATTTCCAGAATTCCTCACTTGTTGAGTCTCATATGGAGCACATTAGTGACCACTTTGATTGACAGGTGCTCCTGTGCATCGCCAGAGGGAGCAGCAAAGAGAAACAGGAGATGATTATATTCCAGGTAATAAGTGCGGGCTGTCCACAGTAGGCACGGAGATGCTATCTGAAGCCTGTGGATTAGAAGATGTTAGTGGGTCAGGGTTGCTGAACAATATGTTTATTTCTGCATTTGTGTGTAAATCTATACATTCTTTGTGTGTGTGGACGTATGCGTCAATGCATGTTTGTTACAGAGTATTTTTTAAATGTAAACAGTAACAGCCCTGACTGTTCTCACTGTTGTCGATTGTTTGTAGCTACAGCCATAGGAAATGACATACTATTATGACTAACTGTGCACCCCACAACAAATATTAACCTCCTTGTCTTTTGCTGAGAGCCTGTTTAATACTTTTATTACCCCCTGACTCGGGGTGTCTTGAGGATTTTAACAAAGACATTGGATTTATTATATACGATTATAATCGGAAAAATCTTTAATGCCATCTTGATGCACCCTATTTTTCTACAATTGCCTAATTGCACCCGACCAGGAAATAAGTGCCACCTTTTGCTTATCTTGATAAACTACTGCCTAATAATCACATAATGGCAACGATAAACGAAGATTGAAACAAGCAATCATTATCCTTTTCTGCTTTTCTTGAAATTTGGGCAAAATTTGCAATTCATTGTATTTGGATAGAAAGTACTTTTCTAATAGTTACTGTGGATTCTCTACACGGGCGAGCCAGCAGACTCTGATCCTCTTCATTCTAACACAGGTGCAGTATTGAATCCTATCATTTTAAAGGTAATTCTGTTGCTCAAGACTGTATCAGAGGGTTGTAGTTTAGTTTATGGTAATTTTCAAATCTGCACCGTGGTGGTGTTACGCTGGTGTTTGTTGAAAGGGGTTGAATTATTACCTCTCTCCTGAAAGATGTTGTTAAGAATCCCATAGTGCTTTTCCCAGTTTTCCTAACCTGTTAGAGTCTAAAGTTTGTACAAACTGTTTTTAACCAAACAAGATCACCCCTGTGAAAACTGAAAACCTGCTAAAAACTCAATCTGTTAATTCTACCACAAATGCTTTTGCAGTGGTCACATTTTCTATTTTCTTTTGTCCTTTGTCCATGTCGGTTTGGTTCATGGGAGCCAAATGGTGCATGGACAGGATGAAAATGGGCCTTCACAATGTCTTTGTGATTTAAGAGCTTTGTTTTTGTAAGAGTCTCTCGTCATTAAAATAATTCATTATCGATGAACGTTGGAGGCTCTGCAATGTATCAGCTGGCTTTTTTGTTTTTTTGAGGAGGGGGCTTTATTTTGCCTAGCACTAAAAAACTGAATAACTTCATGGACGAAGCCACAGGGGAGACGGAAGTGCTGGAACCCCACTGGACAATCATAAGATAGGGAGAAAGCCAGGCTGTGTTTTGCCTTCATAGCCTCTTTGTAAACTTCAGCTTCCCTCAACCTGCTAATTACATAAATCATGGCTATAAAGAGGATTGTTACAGACAAAACTGTTTAGGGTGGGGGTGGGGGTGCACAGTGACCACTCACTGACCATGGAGTGTGGGACCCCAGCTGACCTCAAGACCAGGGTTCAAATGGTCAATTGCAGGTCACTGGCAGAACAGGGTGGATGGGGCTGGTGCTTAGTGTGTGAGTGTGCTTGAGGGTGTAAAGCATGTGTGGGTGTATGTGTGAATGCTACAAGGGATGTAGCCTCTGATCCCCAATTAATACTCAGAATGAATGACCCACAGGTTACCCACTGGCAAACAGTGCTTTACCCCTCGTCACTCCAACACACACAACTGTGCTGTCAGAATTATACACATCACACATAGCGGATGACAGTGGGTCTACATACATCACATCAGCTAACTGTCCCTTCTTCTACTGTATGCTTGCTTATCTGTCCCCTTCCCCCTCTGTTATCTCTGTTTTCATCCTATCTCTCCTGCCATTCATCCGTCTCTCCTGTCCTAGCCACCAGGCTGGCTATCTATCCTTCTAATGAGCTCCACAGACTCTTCTAAACAGTTGTCAAACAATGCTCACACAGCCATCACTCTAACTGGGCTCAAGCTAAGGCACAAACAGCACCACCTTCATGGCAACCTGCTGGAAACACACTCAGCACCCAAATGCATCTCTGGTGTCTAGACACGAAGCTATTGAATATAAAAGTAACTGAGAAGGCACCGAGTTCCAGCCAGTAAAGCCACAAGTTTTTCCTTTAAGTGATTTTGTCCTCAAGTGGATAAAAATTTAGTGCAAAAATCCACCAAAATGGCCACTATTATTATTTTTTGCAAAAAAAAATATGCATATTCTGTTGTGGTCACTTTGCCATCAATGAAATCAAATGTGAAAAGAAGCTGACTGCAATTTCATGTAGTCTCTGAAGATGCGTTTTAGATGAATACTAATGCTAGGTATGAGGTACAGTCTCTTTCAGCTGAATATCGACACAGTCTGGATTTTTATTTCTCTGAAAGATTCAAAGATCTAGGTCTG
>JAPZDX010000021.1:23797959-23814570 GCA_029783625.1 Naso annulatus
CTGATAGAAAATCCAGGTTATGCAAAATGGGCAAAGGTCAGTATTTGTAAAAATATATACAGCAGTTGACCAACTCTCTGCCACACACAGGCTGGCCTGTCCACACACAGAACTTCACACAACATCCAGACAAAAATATTTAGGACACCTTGCTTTTCCCCGCTTTCATTAAACTACGAATAAAATAGAGATGTCCACCATTAATATAATTTATTTGTCTGCACTTCTACTACTTCTTCCCAAGCTCCGTCACCTCAGGGCCCATTAAGAGGCAGTGAATCTGCCCCCTCTGCCCTCTCCCTGCCCTCACCGGTTGTCACTGAGTGGGAGTCCAGCCATCTCCACTGGGCTTATCGCAGGTCAACGTGCTGCAAGGGCACACACAGTAACGCACACACGAGCCACAAGCTGGACACTTCTTAGCATAACTCCTCAGTTCTATATTACAGACCTTGCCACAGGGGGTCTGGTGTGTCACTGTGTGCATTTACAAATAGATAATGCGCAAACACACTGCAACACACACACTGACAAACAGTCTTTCTCTATCTCTCTGCAACACAAACACACACACACACACACATTTCCCCTTTCCCTTGCCCTCCGTAACCCAACATATACACTCCCAACTCCCACCTCTCTTGTCACCTCCCATCTCCCAGACCAAGGTCAGCTGTCCAGGCCTGCGGCTCTTGATGTAGAGGCTTTGACCCAACATGGCCACCTTTGTCTCTCCAGAGAGATTAACACAAGGCAGGGACAGAGAAACCGAGCTCTGCGTGGCTCCATGTTATCCCAGCCGCTCTCTCTGTCTCTACTCTCACTTCTCATTCTGTCTCAGATAACTCCTCATGTCTGCAGACTGGGGACCAGGAAGAGCTGCAAATTGAATATGTCTGGCAGGCAGATCTGTGAAGACTCATGGGGGATGTTAGCGAGAGAAAGCAGACTGTAAGTGTCCACGTTGTGTCACTCAGGCAACATGCATAAAGGGATGTGTAGAGGGAGATAAGAAGGGTTTATTATCCTGCTCGTGGCTTGTGTCACGCATTTCTTTAAATTACTTTTTTCCTTACATTTGTTGTAAGATAGTGTAGCAAAGGAGTCCTGCTGCATCTTTTAACAAGCCAAATATAATGTTCAGTGACAACACTGAACAGATGTTGGTACTGTTGAAGATCCTAAAGGCCTCCTTGTCGTCTTTGTTTTCCCATTGCCCATCCCATTCCTTTGCTTGATTCCCCCCTCATTATTTCTTCTGCTGGACGGGGCTGAGGGGTGACTGCCCCAGCAGTCGAAAGGTTAAACAAAGTGCTGCGACTGTCAGGCTGAGTGAAACCAACTGGCGCTCGGCTATCAGAAGATAATCAAGGCTAATAGGTACATAATGGCTAACAGTGGGGCCGCACTCGCTGGCAGATGCATCATGGGGGACGGAACGCAGACAGCGTGACCTCGCATTCCCACCGCAGCTCTCACCGCTTCAGAGTCATCAGGCGGAAAGAGCCAGACACCAGGAATTTTACCCCTCCTTTGCCCTGGGATTACTCACAGTGGAGTTGCCTTGATTGTAATATGCTCGTAGTTTGCCGTGTGTCTTTTTTCCTGTCTTTCTGTTGATCTTTTCTATTGCGGATTCAGAAGTTTTAACTTAAGAGACCATCAATTAATGGACCTTGAATTGAATTGCCATTGGGAATGATGTCATCCCGCAGTACTGAGGAAGCATTCAGCATTAGTTTATTCAGCAGGGATTTGCGTGGATCCAGTGAGTTATAGTTCCTGTAGCATATGCTTTCACTTTTGTGTAAAACCAACAAACAGAATGTTTGTGTAACTGATGGTCAAAGTGCCCAAGGTCCTAAAGGACACTTTGTTCCGAACATCGAAGATTTATGAGCCTGTGAAACAAAGAGGATGAGTGCAACTTGTGAGCTAGTATACTGTGGTAATGTCAATAGGAAAAAAAAACATCCACTGTCTTCAGCTACAAATTAAAAACCACATCTAGGGACCGTAATTCGAATTCAGCTTAGATTTAGCAAATATACACTACAGTGAAGCCCTCCAAACCTCAACATGTTGACCGCACATTCTCCATGAATACGTTATATAAAAAGGACATTCACACAAGTGTGACACTTTGACCTACCCAGCAAATAGTTAACATGTTCTAAATTGATGCAATTGAGCAGAAAGGGTCACAGGATCATGTGTTAACGAATGTACACATGCTTGGTTCTCAGCGCTCTGCGAAGCATCCAGCCAACACTTCCCCTCTGACAGCACTCTGCTGCCCTGGACTCCTCTCCAAAGACTTTCCCTGTAAACAAAGCCTGCTTTTGTTGAGGTCCAGTGCGTCAGAACCATCATCTCCAGAGGGAGAGAGGGATATGGAGGAGAGATGTAGGGGTGGGTGGAGAGAGTTCGACATGGAGAGAGAAGGAAAGTGTTTAGGTGGGGGTGAAGGGCAGGGGAACTGAGACAGAGGTCTGGGTAATTGCAGCACAATGGAGATTGTGTTTGATCTCTGAGGTGTCCAGGCCTATTTAGCGGGGAATGTGCCAGGCTGAGGAATGTTGTAGCTCTGAAAGGCTGAGTTTATCAGGAGTTCAGCAAGTGAGAACAAGAGGGGAGGAGGGGGGGGCTGGTAGTTTGACGGAGACAGATTCAGAAGACAGAAGGACAGAGAGTTTAGCCAGGCTGCCTTTTCATTATTGGCTAATTATGCCTTTAAAGCCTCTGAGAACTTCGCTGTACACACTGTTCACACATGTTGTATGTACCCTATCATGCTTTTTCTCTCTGTATTTGAACTGAAGTGAGAAAGGCCAGTCTGGTCTGTGGTGCAGTGCAGCAGCAGCAGCAGCAGCAGCCTCCTGATAGCGGGGCTAAACTGCTGGAGAGCAGAGAGTGCCCGCACAGAGCAGAAGGCTCTTTGAACTCTGTCTGTACTCTCTGCTGCAGAGCTTGAACTGGGTTAATCGCTATTAATATTTAACATGCTGCCAAAGTTCCAGCCCAGAAACTATATCAAAGCCAAGAGCTCCATCCAGCAGAGCCCTTTCAATGCTCTTCTATAGCAAGCTTGCTGGCATAAACACTGTAAAGCTGCCAACATGAGACTTGATAAAGTTATTAAGTTCTTTTTAAATAAACAGGATTCTTTGCAAAGATAATCTCTTTCTTTCATTGAGCTTGATACTGTATTTTTACAATGATGGAGCTTTGAGTCAGACTCAAGATGTGTCTCATATCTTTGTTTCTTGCACAATTTTTGAGTTGTTAGAACGTGTGGCTGCAAATACCAAACAATTTCAGCCACAGGTATGTAACATTATTAAGTACGGTATGTTGATACGTAATATACAGCATCAGTAGCTGTAGTTTATTTTGTAATCAAACGTGTAAGGAGGATGGGGTCGGTTACGAAACATCTTCAGGTCGCCAGGGGGCTGCTGTTCTGTTCTGTTGCTGCTGCTCATCTCTCTGTCTGTCTGTTCTGTCAGCTCACAAACTGGATTATTTCATCAGAGTTCAAGCCTCCATTGCCTCTGCCACTGCAGTCTTTTTCGCTCTCTGCCCTCCTCTTTACATCTATCTCTATCTCTCTCTCACTATCTCACCCTCCTCTTCTCGCTCGCTCTCTGCTCCCAGCGCCAGGACCTCAAACAGCATGGTTAAATACCCAGGCCAATGTGTCGCTCTTCAAAGAGACTCAGGTAGTAGATATGCTGGCGATGGGCCAGGATCAAAATGAAGAGTTATTGTAGAGCATTGTGGCTGCACTTCACGTGGACCTTAGTCAAACCATATTAAGGGGCCCCACCTGGGCCAAAACCTTCCCACAAGGCATCTGAAATATGGGCCCTAAGTCCCACCTCACCCCCTCTAATAAAAACCCACTAATACCACGCAGGGACCCATTTTTATTTCACTTCATAAATCAGGCCAGCAGGACGAGGAAGTTCATTTGGCGTAGAAGAGCTTATGTTAGCTTTAGCCTTTGTCGTAAAGTTGCTCCTCTCTGTACGTCTGCTGACGCTGCTCACCTACAGCGCAAACAACAGAAACCAGGAGCACCTTTAAATGGTCGGAATTAGCTTTGATTACTTAAGATTTAGGAAAAGAGTGGCTGTTTGTTGCCACAAGACCTGTCTGATAAAATATGAAAGCGCAGCTGAAGAGGGATCTTTGTAGAAAACAAAAGCTGGAAGCAATTTGTGTGGCTACCAAATTAGAGTTATTCAGCACCAAGGGTAATTTAATTACCATTCTTTAAATGTTTGAATGACTTTGACCTTTTGAGTACTCTGAGGTCGAGCAGGTGTATTTACTTAAGCTAATTCAGAATCAGTAACATGAAACAAGGTCCCAAATCAAACAGGCCTCCTCGCCGAATATCTGGTTACCAAGTACCAGCTCTGTGTTTGGAAATTAAATTAATATCTATCCACCGTGTCATTGGAACTGTTTTCACAAAACCTTGAAAGCTCTCTTAGACCTCACGTACCTCCCCGAGCAAACATCTCAGCGACGAGCTTGACGAGAGAAAGACAAAAGGAAAAAAGAAAGAAATCTAGACAATGAAAAGCAGTAAGAAAGACGTAAACAACAGATAAAAAAAAAAAACTGACAGCGTTTCCCAGGATGCACTTCTCCGAGCATGGCTCATGAATGGAAACAGGTGTGTGTGATTGTGCGGTGGGTCTTGAAGATTCTGGCCTATGTGGCATGTCTACTGCCAAGGTGATTTGGGTCAATGGAGCACATCTGGTACTAGTCACAACAGAGTGCACACGTCCACGGCCCTCAGACACCCCACCAGGCGAGTGGGGAGAGAGAGAGAGAGGCGAGGGTGAGGAAACATCTGGGTTCTCTCTTTCTCTCTCTCTCTCTCTCCCTCTCTTACACACACACACTCACACACACACATACATTTGGGATTCTGTGCTTTTTTGGGTTGCTTGGTTCCTCCAGGTGCATCTGGACTCTGATGGAGAAGAACAGGAGTGTGTGTGTGTGTGTGTTCATGTGTGTGTTTGTATATGTGTGTTTAAGGAGGAAGGAGGGGGTTGCACATTTGATTGACAGCCTTGAACCAGAATGTTCTCTGTGCCGGGTGAGTAACTCTCCCATCATGCCCACTCTCTCTCTTTTTCTTTTGTTACTTGTGAGGGTTCTTCCCCCACTTTGTCTCTGCTCCATAATCTTCCCTTATTTGTCTGGTGTTCTGGTGCAGACTCATTCCTGTATTGAAAAAAATGAAATAAAGAAATTCTGGTTAACTAAACAAGGCAAGGCAATTTTTTGTTTGCTACGCACGTAAATTAAAATAACAACCCACTGCATTTGTTGTGTCAAACGCTGAAGCCTTGTGAGTCATGCAGTAATGCAGAGAAGCAGATATGCCAGTGGACAGAAAGGACACATGCGCCTACACACACACGCACAAACAGTAACACACACAAGTCAATTTTTGGCACAACTCCAAAACCGAAGTGGTTTTGATACACTGTGGTAATGATGGGGTAAAACTGTATATGAGACACTGTATTGAATTCTGATGCTGAGATTTTTCAGCACTGACAGCTCCCCCCCCGTCTCTCTCTAGCCCACTTACCTCACTTCACCCGCTACTTCGCTACATGCCAAAGGCAACAACAATAAACATGATTGGCTCTCGACACAAAAGAAGGCGGGCCGTCATCTGGACAGGCATGACAAGGGGCAAGTGAAATTGATTTCAAGTGTATCTTTCTGTGGGTATACGTATGCGCCTTAGAGAGAGAGTGTGTGTGTGTGTGTGTGTGTTAACATAAGATTCGGATGCTTTCACTAAGTTTCCTCTGCGTGACGAATATGGGAAGTGATGGCGTTTCCTTCCTTTTCTTGTAACAGTGGCTAAGGAAACAAATGCAGGTTCCTCTCTTTTGCTCCCACAATTCAAACAAAAAGCCATGTGTCATGGATGTAAATGTGATTTAAGTGACTGTGCGTGCCTTCGTGATAGCCTCAGTGTCTGTTTTAAAGCACAGAATATTACATTTGACACTTGGACAGCATAGCAAGAGGGATATGTCTAAAACCCCAATTGTTCTATTCAAACCGCTTTAATACAGATAAACCAACTAAAATTACCACTTCGTGGTTGTTTGCCTCTGCCAACCAGTCAAGCTGCAGTTTATAACCATGTCCGCCCAGACTTGTATAATGTATGTAGTGAAAACTTTGAAGGAATGTGATAAAAGGTACCTAGTACAGAGCAGTACAGACGACTGATAGTTTCATCACATGGTACAACAACATTTACTCGAAGCTCAATGTCAGCACAACCAATAGGCTTTTAGTTGGTCTACTAATAAAAAGCAAAGCCATTCTTTCTATGTCTTTACATGCTTGAGCAATAAAACTGATAAAACTGTAAAGTTGCAGCAGTAGTAGACAATGCTTTAAAAATAGATGCTGCAAAAAAGCTACAAATCATAAAATGTGACTGCTTCACAGACATCTTGTCTCTGCACAAAAAGGTCAATAAGCTTGTTACTCTCATACAGACAGGAGACGCTTTCATATTAACTGATTCATCGATCAATGAAGGAAACATTTTAAAAGTGGTTTATAAAGTTGTATATTAATATCAAAACTTTTTGTCCCTCTAGAGTCATCTATAGTAATCTTTATCACCACATTGTAGCCCATTCCTACTTTAAATGGTAAATAAACTGCATTTATGAAGCACTTTCATTGTCCTTTGACTACTTTAAGCACTTTACAACACAAATTAGCAATCACCCATTCACGCACCAATGTAACACCCATCAGGAGTAATTTGGGGTTCCATTTTTTTGCCCAAAGACACTTTATCATGTAGACAGGAGTCAGGGATCAGACCACCAACCTTCTAATAAGTTAACGACCCACTCCACCACAACCACCCGTTCCTGAGATATCAAGAAAAATGGGACAGGCATAAGGTCACAGTAACCTTGACCTTTGACCACCAAAATCCTATCAGTTCATCTTTGGCTCTACATGGAAGTTTTTTGCCAAATATGACGAAAAAATGCTCAAGGAAATCCAGAGATGAGAAGTTCACAAGAATGGGCCCGTCTGACAGATGGACAACTCGAAAACATGATGCCTCCAGCTCAGGCTGTTGCCGGTGTGGAGGCATAAAACCTGAATCAAACTGTAATCCTGCTAAGTGTTTTGTAACGTGAATGATTACATGTTTGTTTTAGACAGCTGCAATTCATGCTCGATATAAATATGAATTTTTCTATTTATCATTTTCTAGATTTACTCATTCAAAAATTGGTCTGTAAAGTCTAAGAAAATTGTTAAAAATGTCAATAATGATTTCCCAGAGTTCATGTGGACATCTTCCATTGTTTTGTTTTGTCCAACCAACAGATCAAAACCCAAAGGTGATTAATGTACGATAAAGAACCAGCAAATCCTTACATTTGAGGGAATTTTTTTCCACATAAAGGATTTATACGACGATCACTTACGAATTATTAGAATAATTATCTATTAATCCATCAACTGATTAATTGACTACTCAAATCCCTGTGATTACATCTGTCATAATGCAAACAAGCCCAATATTGGTTTGTGGTATTTTAAGCTAGTTGAGGTTTTCCAATGTATCAACACCTATTTAACCTCACAACAGTTCATATGTCAGTGGGTGAGGCAAAAAAAAATGCATTCCTGTGGGATGTAAAATGCATTAGGGGTTCTCGCTTTTAATTGTGGTGGTGGCAAAGAGTGCCGTGTGTTTGTTTGTGTGACAACATGTGTGAGACAGAGAGACAACGAGACAGACAGAGGGAGGGAGATAAAGAGTGTTTCGTCAGGTGCCCATCTGGCCTGTGTGTGTGTGTGTGTGTTTGTGTGTGATAATTTCATGCTGTACTGTCGAAGGGTGACATGAGGCAACGATGCACGACCCAGGGTTCTTAATCTGGTTAACTAGAGCTAAACAAGTCAGAATAATGCCTGTAATCCTCAAAACTGAGCACAGAAAGCAGATCAAACTAAAAACCATCGCACTGTTTTTAGTGCCCTAAATGTACTTTTGACTCAGCCGCCATCTGCACCAATTTAAACAGTCACTGACATACATGCATTAAAACCTTCATCCTCCCATTCTAGACTTAATCCTAATTGTTGCAAACTATAACCGGAATCTTTCCAAAAAAAAAAAAGTTTTAAGCTTTAATTCCTTTAATTCCCTTAATGGCTGCCTCTTGTTTTCTGTTTTCAGTCATTTAGCTGTGTTTCTAGGTTAGGGTGCTCTTACTCTGTGTGTGGTTGCTGTGTGTAGGGGTAGCCTTGTGACCACAGTTGCATCGTTCATCCACAGCTATGGACTCTGGCCCAGAAACAAAGCCCACACACAGCCAGTGAGCTATGATTCCACTTGGATACAAACCAAAAAATCGTACATACAAGTCAGCCTGATTTGTGCCGCAGTACCACTCGCACTTTGTGTGCTCGCATCCTTCAGGAGCGCTCACTTGTTCAGTTGAGCCATAGACATGCAAAAGACAGCTGTAGTGAACAAATAAGAAAATGCAAAATTGATAAACATGTTTCTATAGCAGCACAGCCTCTTTAATTCACACTTTTCTGATGCACGGCTTCTTTTTGTACCTCAGTCATCCGAAGGGATTGTGTGCAGTCACAGATGATGCTGCTGTTGTGAGTTGTTGATTTCTCTGGGAAGCCATTAGTGTTGTTTGTCTACTACAAGCAGCGCCGGGTTACTGGACCCCTTCCTCCCAACAGTTGGCTCATATTGGCAGACAGTCAGGGCACTTATCTATGAACAGGAAAATTACATGCCCTCCATGGATTCCATACAAATGACAGAACATGTTTTTCTCTTACTTTTGCACTTTTGTAAAAGTTTCCAATTAAATCTGTCTTCAGAGACTTAATTTGTTCATGTTTCTTTCTTCCATTCAGTCTAACATCCTTTAGTGTACCTTTTCTATCATTTGACCCCGTAGCTCTACAATTAGAGGCTTAAAAAAAAAAACCAAGGTTGAGAAGGAAGCAGACTGCATTTGTTGAAAATGTTTAATATCCATGTTCAACTGTTTTTCTATCTACAAAGAGTTGGATATTCCTCAGAGTGATTGGAAACTTGCTACAACAAACAAATAGGAGAACCCTGTTGAGATAAACAGAGCGAAGGTGGGGGAGTGTGAGGAATTTTGGATTCTCCGACTTGCCCCTGCTGTGCCAACTCTGGAGCAATGAGAGCTTGGAATTGGGAGTAGAAGTGCCAGAAAAAGAGAGAGGTGCATAAATCCTCCCTTTCCTCACAGCTGCTGAAAAAGGGTCTAATATAGGTGCCGTCCAAACACAACACTTTCCATAATCCCCAGACACTTGAGCAGACCTCGCAGGGAGTGAACCGTTTACACATCATGCAATGCTCTTAACCAGAGACCTTTCGATGTCATTGACAATCCTCTATACTGCACATAACACATTTTTTTTTAAAAATCCTATTTTTTGACTGCAGATATTTCAGGGATATATTTGGATCACAACACACATTTCCATGACTGAAGCACATCCTTGTGACTGTGGTCAGATGTGTTTGCTTTCTTCCTCTACGCTATGACAACATAGCTACCGTAAAATAACGGAGGCAGTGAAGGCTTGTTGCATCTGTCTGTAACTTCTGTGACTTTTTGTCACAGAGATGGAATCTCTGTGACACTTGAACGTCGTACAGTCACCGTGAGTTAAGAGAGACTCAAGTAAAAAAAATTTTCTTTTAAAGATTTAAACAGAAGTAACTGCCCTTCCTTACTAATGCAGTTGTGACATCAAATGTGACACATTAGAAAAACATTGGGGTAAACTCGTCTACAGGCAATAAAAAAAGAATAAACTGCGTACTTGTTAAGTGTTTATCTGCATTTTAAAAATCTATATATGTGTTAATTTCAGTGTCAAGTGGAATAGCAGTGCTTGAGCAAAAGGTCAATATTCACATCACAAAATTTTGTTGAGATCCTTTATGCGACAATGTGTGGATTTCTAGTATAAGTGTCGCTACAAACACATTATAAAGCTGAGGTAGGCAGTTTGTTGTCGTTGTCATCAGGCAAAATTCCAAAATAACCTTTCAGCATTTTGTAACCCAGGTGGTCTGAAGAGCATCATTCTTCTGCTCTGTAGACAGGCTTTAGAAAATGAAGACCTTGATGGACACTCTTTGGTCAATCACATGGTATTTCAGAGAGCACGTTTTCTCACTGGCTGCTCTACGCTGCATTCTTAACAACAGGTGATGTTGCTACAAGCTGATTGGTTGTTGAAACAAGAGATGTGTCTTACTTTCTAAAACTGGCCTCTGGTGACTTGACAAGCTGAGTTTCAGGCGACACCGTCAGCCGGCTTGAGTCAGGCTGAGACAGACCAGTTTACACCACTGCAACTTTCCCTGCTACCGTTTCATCTCGTCATGAATCTTTGGCGTACACTGGCCTTAAAAATCCAAATGTAAGACAAGAACAAAGGTGCCTTTCCCTTCTCTGTGCATTTAGTACGTCGCTAGATACCTGTCCTGCAAAAGCTGTTTTGCACGTTCAATAAAAGTGATAGGCAGGCACTTTTACCGCCATCTAAAGCCCTCTAAAACACATCCAAAAATGCATCATTTTTGGAGCACAATCGCATTATGTCCAAGGTGCTGTGTCACTATGCACAGACAACTAGTTCCTTGGTATTTTTGCCCATAGTGACACTGTCTCTACAGCATGGTGAATATGCATGGTCACAACATGTAGATGGAGCGTGTTGGAGATTTTTGGATGTGTTTTACTGAGTTTTAGATGGTGGTAAAGGTGTCTCCATGTAACTTCCATTGAATGTGCACGATTGCTCATATCTAATGACCTACTAAACGCACTGAGAAGGGAAATGTATATATTCCTTTCTTACTTCTGGAATTTGGATGAATCGGCTACATTGCCAAAAAAAAGTGCAGTTTTCCCTCAAAAGAGAGAGCAACGACAAACAAAAATAAAACGCAAACTGGAGATAAAACAGGGAGGGGAGGGTCCAGCAGAGTTGCTCCATTAGGAGTCTCGTGCTACAGCTGGCTTGATTTCCAGACTTTGCCTTCCCCAGCTTTAAGTGTGTTCTCATTGGATACCAGTGACCCTCACTGCAGGCTAATCTTGCTTGTCTCATGAGCAGCCATCATGCATGTCTTCTGTCTGGGTATTCTGTCACACCTAAATGAGACTGCACTAATGCTACAGATTGGTGTGTGTGTTACTTAATCATCTTTAATCAGAGTTTGTTTGTGTGTTTCTATGTGTGTGTGTTGTTTATCTGTAATTGTCTGTGTGTGAATGTGTGTGTGTGTGTGCCCGCGCTATCTCTTGTATTTGTCAACATCTATTAATTGTCCTGTAGCTACGCTCGTGTTGTACTCCCCTGTTTCTCAATCCTGTGTGTGAGTGTGTGTGTGTGTGGTAACTGTTTGTCCTTGTGCAGAATGTGTGAACAAACCCTGACCTTAGAAGTAAGTAAAATAAATTGTGTCCCAGAATTTTCTACTTAGCCAAGGTCCTCTTAACCCCTAAATAATAATCCTTGCTTTCAAAGCACACTTACCATTTAAGAAAGGACAAATAATTAAAATGTGCACACAAATCCACTCCACAAACAACCCACATGCACACACACATGCCTACACTTCACCCCCTCTGTTATAATTACGAGTAAACGAAGGTTATTGGACTCATTTGACATGTTTACTGACTGTTGTCACTGTACAACATGAATTTGGCAGGAGGGACCTCGCTGTGAACTTTGGAACCCCCTCCATAAAAACAGCAATGCTACTTTGCTATAATGCTGTTCAATGTTACCTTTAAGCCTTCAGTAAGTGGGATTTTAGAGAATAATGCCCTTATGCAGGCTGTTTACATGAGATTCCTGCCACAACAGCCGCACTCTTCCCGCCTCAGCCCCCCCTCCTGCCTCAAATCACATTTAATAGGGCTAGTTTGATCCCACGCCAGCATAAGCATACACTCACTACGACCTTGGGTGAATTTAATGGGGGTTAAAGAAGTTTTCACATTGGCAGTGCGCACATTAATAGTTTGTCTGGCGGATTTGGTAAATTGGAAGAGACGGAAGTGAAGTCAGAGTGTCCGATTAATTGGGTGTAAAACCCCCCACCACCCCCACCACAGTTTGCACAACCCTGCTCCTATCTTTAGCATCCTGTCCAGGTTCATCTTGGGGTACATCCCAGGGTGACATACTGTTTAGGTCAAAACTTGTGTGCTTTGTATGCACAGAAGTCTGTGTGTGTGTGTGTGTGTGCATACTATGCATGTGTGGGAAAAATATGCAGAGACTGAGGGGGAAATAAGGCATGAAGTAGGAGGTGGACGAGAGGTGAATGAACATTGGTAGAATGAGGGGGCGTAAAAAAAGTGTGAAGTAACTAAAAGTGCACTGAATCAATAAAAGTCTGTAAAGTTGGAGTGAACTGCGGAAAAAAAGTTTGAATCTGCAAAAAATGTGGGAAAGAGTAGGATGTTCGTGAAGCCTCTCTCAGTATGTTCTGCTGGGGTAAAAAAAAAAAAAAGGAATTTATTTCACACTGTATAATTCCTGCATGTGTTGATTTATATTTATGCATGTTTTTTTGTGTTGTCTTTTTTTCCCCTGTCATTTATTTATGAATTTATTGTTTTGTTCCGCATTTGACTGGATTTGGTAGGATTAGCATCGCTCATAGACTATTAAACATTTTCCAGATATGGCAATGCCAGGCTCTATAATGTTATTTTTCGTAAGTGCCTTTACAGCCACCAGACTGTAATATATGTGATAATAGCATGGGATGTAGCATCATAGTGTGAGCCAAACAATTCTAGTAATCCACTGTAATTGGTTGGATTTTTTGCAGTGAGTCAACCTCTCTGTCTGCCTGCCTCTGTGCCTTTGATAATCCAATTTACATTTCTTTAATCTTTACCCTCTGCGTTTAGCAAATTAATTAAATATTGACAAGGAATCCGGCAAAACCACAGAAAAACAGAATGTCACAGCTAAACTGATTACTTCCATGACAGAGGTAAGAGAGCGACAGAGAGAGATGTATGGTCCATCTCAGGCACTATAAATGATTAAAGACCATAGACAATGCCTGATCCTGCAACCAGTGCAGATTGAATGCTGTCTTAGCCAAGGCTCTCTTTCACAATCAGTCTGTGGCCACTTGTCAATCTTTTCCCCACTAACCCAACATGGGAATAATAACATTGTCTTTCTGAATGTTTTTCCTCCCAGAGAGAATCCCGTTTTCCCCTCTTTAAAGCCAACGCACCATCTGTCATCAGGCCGCTGATAATGAAACACAAAGGAAAAAAACACTCGTGGGATCATGTGCACACAGGAAAACCTGAAAACATGTTGGGGAGCTGAGTCCATTCAAGATGATGACGCTAACCTTACTTTGACCCTTGTCCTTTTCTCCACAAGGGTAATTGGTCAATCTGCTAAACATGCATATAGAGCAATGTGGAAAGAAGCCAAAATTATTCAGGATTGCGTGTGTATGTGTATGCTCAGGTACAGTATTTAAATTTCTACCAGCCCTTATGATGTCTTTGTGCATGCTCCAGCATATGCACGCTCCTATCTGTGTCCAAGCATGCTTGGGATTGTGTTTATGCCTGTGTATTTGGGAGAATCAACAGACACAGTGACGATGGAGTTGATTTTATTAGGGATGAGATTAGGGTCATGTTGCAGTGTGCTGTGGTCTTATTATTCTGATCTGTCCCTTGGAGTTTCCTTCTTCAGAGAGACAGCTGGTCCGGTAACTTGATCCAGACCACCAACTACCCTCTTATCACTTCACAGCCAAGTCAGAGCCTTGGCCAAGGACTAGTGCTGATTGAGATTTGCTGAGGACACATGCACAAAAGCACATCTCCTTACCTACAACAGGTATATGCAGTTATAAGAAAAAAGTTCAACACCACAGTGAAGTCTGGAGATCTTCCATCAATTAAATGTAGCCTAAAAGAAAAAAAAAGTTTTTTTTTTTTTTTTTTTCTAAAATGATGAAGAAAGAAAGGAAAGGGTAGCTGAGAATCAGTGTGGAGGTGTTCGGAAAAGCCCTCTGGCTGGGAGAGGTAGGAGAGCTGTGAGTGTTGGGGAGGCTGATTCTCACTAGCAACATGTGGCTGAACCAAATCCCTTCTCCCCTCTCCTGCTCTGCGTGAGGAGTGAGTTTGGCCTGGGGCGCATGTTCAGATATGGGTGCTAGTGATTGGTTTGCTGCCAAGAGTGGCAAAGGTCAAGCTGCTCTGTGCTCTTTGTTGTTGTTTCCTCAGAGTCACTGTTGTATTCTGCTCTCCCCTGCAATCCGATGTTTCATTATTACGGTTGGAGGTGGGAATGTTGGTGCGGGTTGTGTTACTGTTTATTTCCATTTTTAAACTTGTTTTTAGTTGCTTTAATATATTTGTTTGGCGTATGTAGCCTCCTACCTTCTTTACTCCCCTCACAGTGTGAAGTTGTGTGAATTGTATCTTAATAGCTACATTCAGAGCTAACATCATTTTGGAGCCTTACAGCAGGTGTGTTCAGATAAAGGCGTTATCAGTTTGCTGCCAAGAAAGAGCAAAACGTGGCTTTGCTGATAAAAAATTTGGGGAACTAATTAGTCTTAAGGAAAGTCCCAAGTGAAACAATGAGAAATAAAAAAGATATTATTAGGCATATGTCATCAATTATTAACTTTATGGAATAAGAACACAAAGGAAAAATTCCCTAAAGTTGCTTTCTTCAGAGAGAGAATAAATGTTCAACTCATTGTATCACAAGCATAAAAGTGCTCAGTAGCTTGACCTAATTCAGTGTAATGCCAAATGAGGTGACATGTTTTCATCAAGAATAATCCTGTGATGATAACATCTCATCTAATCCCATACAAAATTTCTCATCAGCGTTCATGCGACCACCATAAGCCCAATTCCAACTCCTGTGGTCAGTAAGGACCAGTTGCAGCAATCATGGCAGATTTTGTGGGAGTCTTTGAATTCCCTTGTGGCACCATCCCTCAGATCTGCTTGCTCTGATTGGCCAATCAGCGGATTGGCCACTGCAATATGGACTTTGGTTGCACTCCTCTAAAAGCTGACTCTGCAATCAGAAGCCGGAGCCTAATCAGACTACTTACATCATAATTAATAGGAGAACTTGCATGTTTGGTGTGACACCTGATTGTTTTGAATGAGCCCTAAGTAAGTTTTGAGCAAAACAGTAAGGTGTCATGCTGTGTAAGTGTATGACTTAAAGCTGAGGCGAGCAATTTGTCTTTGGTGGCTTCTGGAAAAAATTACATAATAACACATTAGCACATTGTGATTCAGGTCGTCTGAAAGAGCACTGCACTTCTGTCTTCACCTCTCCTCGGCTCTGTAGTCAGGATTTAGAAAATGAAGATAGCTATGGATACTTTTTGAACTATCACGGGTCATTTCAGAGAGCGTGTGTTCCTACTGACTACTCTACACTGTGTTTCTTAGCGACAGGAGATGTCGCTATGAGCTGATTGGCTGTTAAAACAACCAATGTGCCTTACATTATATGACTGTCCTCAAGATTTAGCGTTTTTAAGAAGGAAAAACATTTTTTTCTGTGCTTTATAATGTGATCGTGGAGGAATTGCATTAAGGACTATAATGTTATAAAAACCTGCAGCTGATTATCCAGCAGAGTCCTCAGCTGGGATGCCAGAGTCTTTCGACGCATCACTTCCTTCTCCACCTCCCTCTTCATCCTCTCATATCCATCCCCCGTCCTCTCCTCATTCATCAAGCATGGGTGAAGGAGCTGCAGTTTCTCAAGCACTCCCTGGTAAAGCTCCTTCACCTGCATCCCACAGACACAAATACGAAAACAACAACAACAAGAGTAGCCTATCATCATAAGATATTTGTCAGATCAAACATCTGACTTCACCCTGATGCAGTGGAACATGCACGTTTGTGGGATGACATGAGGGTAGAGATGTGAGTCATAACCCCTTTCATCTAAACGCTTCAGCCGTCCTGAAGGATGTGACAACAACCACTGTCTCACTCTACAACAAGCATGATGGTACAAACAGGAAGTGGGAGAGAAAGGTGTGAAACAAAAAACAGAGGCTTTCTAATGTGACACCCAATCTGTTTCAAGAGTTTAACTTTGTAAGAACTGACAGTAAAAGTAGAGGGTAAAGATCAAATGTGAGTGTTGGATTCAACACTACTTATGAGAAATGAGGGTATGCAAGGTCGACTAACTCTGTGTCACATAACTAACTGTAATGTCCAATCTTGGAAAGCAAAGTACTTGTCCTTGTCCAAACAATGGCACGTACAAAATAGTCTGATGCTGAGATGATTATATTAACATAAATAGTACCAAGTAAGGCAATAAATGACATCTGCATGTGAAGAGAAAAGTCTGTGTAAAGTTCTGTGTGTGTGTGTGTGTGTGTGATCATGCTGTAGGAGTGATTAGACAATGAGTTGACTGATTAGAGAGTTTTGCTAA
>JAPZDX010000021.1:23814670-23842645 GCA_029783625.1 Naso annulatus
AAATAAAATGCAAGCAAGAGCAAAAACAGGGAGGGAGGGTGCAGCGGGGTTGTAGTCTCATGCTACAGCTAGCTTGATTTCTAGAAATTGCCTATCTCAGCTTTAACATGTACCAAACTAGAGTAAAGAAAAAGTTTTAAAAGCTTTAAGGGTGCCAAGTGTGTAGGACTTTGCTCCTGTATTGATCATGACTATTACACTGTACATGTAACTAGTTTTCCCAGAGTCAGAAAAAGCTTCCTGCCACTATTTAATAAAAAAGGTGATCACAATCAGTTAATTGTAAACCTGTAGATTATGTATGTTGTATCTTTGTGCTGTATGTTGTATCTTTACGTGTAAATTTTAGCACATTTTTCAATTTACAAATTAACCTGCCTATTAATATTTGGCATTAAGTTTTTATTTTGTAGTTTTGATACACTGACTTAAAGGTATTTTCTGTGTGACAGCTTTTTTTGTGTGGAATTCGTCACGTATCTCACACCCAAATTTTTATGAACTTGTGTATGATTACTTTTACTGTGTTGGTTTGAAACTGCAGAGGACTGACGAGGTGAAACCTGCGTCTTGCCAGAATAGGACCAATGTTATATAAAATAAATGGATAGTGTTGTTTTGACCATGTTTACTTGTTTTTCTCTCTCCAATTCTGTCCAATTGTTTTACAGTCCGTGGCATTATTTGTGTAACTGTTCTGCAGTCTGCGTTGTTTGTCCTTATTTTAACCCCTGAGGTGTGTGTGCGTTTCATCCCCTGCCCTCGTTCTCCTGAGAGGTGAACCAGGCACTCGTAAGACTGATGTGTGTCAACAGCACAGGCAGAAAGACTTTAGCCTGCAGGACTTTTCATTTTTCCGTCATATTTTTTTTACAACACTATGTGTTTGTGTGTGTGTGTGTGTGTAGGTTAGACATAAGAAAGGTGTAAAGGCAGCCAGTTATTCCAGTATAATTATTAGTTTTTAAAGCTTTTGAAAAGCAGATTATTCAAATAATTTCTCGGTATTTGACTTGGTTTTTAAATGGGCATAAATTATAAATTTACCATGGTGTGAAATTGGGGTGTTACAGCCGTCCCGGACTACATTTTTTAAAATAAACTTCGTAGCTCTCCGGCTCTTCTTCATTGAGATATTTTGTCTGCTCAGCCGAAATTAAGTTTTCCTAAAATCCTTATTTTTCCTTTCTGCTATTCCTGCTTTTCCTCGTACTTCCACGCCTCCCGTCTTTCCATCCCATTCTGTTATCGCCTTCCCATCCTCCCCGTTTTCCGTATTGGCCTTTTTGGGTCTCACAACCCAGTCACTTTTCTTCATAGAGCTAGGAAAGGCGCTTGAGCAGTGAATAATTCTGAACATGATAAATCCCACCTTAAATCCAGCCATGAGACTCCAACAGGGTTCCACATGTAATTCTAAGCCCTATTATAGGGCCACTAATGCCAGTTGAGGATGGCGAATCACGGCACAGCCTGCAGCCATGTAAGAATTAGAAATAAATATGCATCGGTACCAGATAAATATAGCAAGCGGCAAATCTGCCGTGAGACTGTGTGTGTGAGAGAGAGAGAGAAGCCACAATTTGCAGGCGATGAGACGAATTTGCAACAGCTCTCTGGGTAATTGATGGATTAAATTCAGTGGCTAAGGGGTTGGAGTTAATGTGCACCATAATTTAGGAAAAAGAAAGCTCAATAAAATGTTTTGGTCCTTATTCAAGGAAATGTGTCTCGCTGTCATGTTTGAACACCTCATTTCAGGGCTTGTATTAGGTGTCTCAAGGGTGGCAGTGGAGGTCTCTATCGCTGCTGTTTATCTATCTGTTTATTGACTGCAGAATTACTTGAGGACTAAATGAGTGGTGTAAGCTAGCCCGGGTAAAACTCCAGCTCTGGATTTTTTGTGCATATGGGCCCCTTTGAAGTCATAAGTATATGTACGTGTAATATTATTTTATTGAGCCCCGACCAGACAAATTCTTTATGCCTGTTTCTTAGAGCTGCACTAGCTGCTTATATCTGTGGTCCAGGAGCTGATCTCCTCTCACTCAAAGGCAAATAGCAGAGTTACTCAATTCACTGCATTCGCTGTAGAAAGTCCCGCTGTAAATCATGTAGCCAGCCAATCAGAATACAGGATAAGGAAGTAGATCCATGACTGAACCCACTGCTCATTCAGTCTACCACCATAATTTACATGGCATATGTGCCATTGTATGCACATTTCACACATTTGATAATGGCATCTTTTAAATCTTGGCACCTCACATTTTGCATTTTGCAAGAATTAAAAAAGGGTCTATATCTGGTTTTGCAAAAGATCTATTATAAATCTGTTGTGTTATCAAAATGTTGAAGTCAGTTAGCTTGGGAGTCAATCACAGAAGGGCTCAGCAGGCAAAATATCAGCATGTCACATAATTTGATGTAGAAGCGGCGTTACGTATTATTCTAATGCTTCAACATCACCCCCTCCGTACACATTATTTTGTTACACTACACTAAAATACTCTGTTATTTTGAAGGCTAGCAAGGGCAAACGGCACTGCAACTTAAGAAAACATGTAAAGAGACAAATGACAAAGAAAGAGCTGCAAATACACACAGCACATTACAGAAAAGTGCTGCAAATAGAGAAAAAGACAACCCAAGTATGGACGCTCTTGTTACTGCTAAAGTTTGCAATGAAGTTACTGAAGTCAAGTCCATGTATCATGTGCTTATGTTGTGGGCTGATATCATACTGCATGGTTTGTGTGTATTTGTAGTGTGTTTTCCAAATGCTGTACATTCCAGCTGATGCAAATGTTTTTTTTTAATTGGCTCACCTTTTGTCTATTTTCATGTTTTCATAAATTACAGCATGTCTGCCTTCATCGGCCACTGTAGATTTTAAATGACTGGGTCAAAAAGTTTGAAAAATATTTACGACTGCTCAAGACACTTGGAGGGGCTGTGGGCTGACATGGCTGACGGCTAAAATTGTGAGGTTTTCAGGAGTCAGATGCACGGTCATTGTTGGTCACATGCTGGCATGTAAAAATATTCTGTCTTTCTCTGTCACCTTAACCTTTCCAAAACATGTCTCACAGATTCAGTAGGAACTTTTGGGAGAACCTACAGAGATAACAAATATTCTGTATATAATAAGTTAAAAAAACACACAGACAACCCAACTTGCACTGAAAACTACCACATCTCAGACCAGTTTCTTTCCCATTTATAAACTTTTGCCTTTTTTGTGCAGCAGCACAGATTCTAGTGTGAGATTCTGCAACTTCTTCTGCTCAATAAACACTAACTGTAAGAAGTCGATACATCAAATCAAGATCAAAGAAGGTTACTATAAAAATGCATTTTTATTGAGAAACAAAGATTTAAAGAACAAAAATAAAATTCAAGGATGGATAGACAAAAAGAGTTTAATTGATGGCCACTCCAGTGTAACTCTCTGTAGACTCATCACTTGGAGCAGTTAGTTAACCTGCAGGTGCTCATTACCCCCTGCTGGATGCCATCCCCACCGTTACATTTTAATTAAATATTTTGTTGTATTAGAGATCTCAGTTTGAACCTCAGACGTCTTATTAGTTCGTTCACCCCTCTTTGTTTTGACATGAAGACTGAATGCTGCTGCGTTTTTTTGTTTCTTGTGTAGTGTGGCACTGTGGCTTGGTGTTTGAGGCATCGCGGTTTTGTTGACTTACTAATTTCTTGTGTCTTTCTAACTGAGCAGCGTGGAGATGACAAGGCATGCTGGGATATTCTCCTCAGATGCTCATTGTGGTTGCTGTAGGGGGTGGGAGGCAGTGGGTGGAGGGGTTCTTCTTCACTCGTCTCTCTCTCTCTCTCTCTCTCTCTCTCTCTCTGTCTTCCCCCTCCTTCACACTCCTCCTTTAGCTCATCAGTTCATCAGGCTTCTCCGTGGAACACTTAGCCCTGAGGAGAAGCCGTGGGTGGGGGTCTGTAACTTTTGATGAATGAATACATCTCTGACTCACTCCTCTTTTATCTGACTGTTTAATCTTGAGTCTCTCTCTCTCTGTTTCTTTCTCCATCTCTCGTTTGCTGCTTTTCTGAACCTTCTTTCTCTCTCTTTCTGGCCTCTGCTCCACACTCAAGACAGTGGTTGCTGATTTAATTGGATTGTGCTGAACTCTGGCTCTCTGTTGCATCTCTTATGATCATCGCTGAGACTCTTTGACTCAGACTTCCTGTGAAGTTCGGCTTTGTAACATTGTATGAACTTTGCCGTCTCATAGAAAGGCATCTCTACTCCAGGTTTCTCCAGGTATATGCTGTGTAGAAGAGTTTATCAATTATCTATAAAGTTTGCCGTAACACAAATCAGAAGTGGGTTAGAATATAGAAAGTCTAGAACATAAAATCAGGACAGTCGGTATAAATGTGTTTACATCCTACCCAGACTTTACCTCAGGTTAAGGGTCTACATAGCCAACCGGGACTGAGTCATCTAGAGACAAACACGCTGCCTCTTGGATCCTCTACCCACACAGCGCTCACATCCTTGGGCTTGCCCCGATGCCTCACTCCGTACCCTCTCGCCTCTCCTCTCCTCTCCCCTCCCCTTTGCTCTCCTTTCCCCAACCTCCCTGAGCTCGATTGAGAGAGATGATTAAGACATCAAAAGCTGTGCCTCACTGTAGATCAAAACTCAGGGCTGACGGGCGAGAGCCTGATCCCACATAGACTTCCGCTGCATCCCCACAGCCGGAGATTTGCCATTCCCAGCAGCTCTCCTGCTCCACTCCATTAGTATCTCCATGCCAATCGGAGGCTCCCCAGGGTTTGACATGTAGCCTAGAATGAGTCAGGGCTGTGCAATCAACCCCATCCATGGAGAGACAGGTGCTTTCGGATAGTGAGAGACACAGTGGTTGGTGTGTGTGGGCATCTGTATGTGTGTGTTTGTGTGTGCATGTGTTTATCATAGCTCAAGGCCCTTATTCACCCCCACTGTTTTATCATCCCCAACACTGAACAGCAACAGCCCATCACACTGCCTCTATCTCCTTTTCTCTCCTTTCTCTTCCTCTTTCATTCTCACTCTCTCCCTTGAGGGGCTTTAGTTCATGTGATTCCACGCTCCAGCTTTAGCTCTCAACTTTGCCACTTGGCAGTCTTGGATGATTTTTTTTTTTCTGCTTGTCTCTCGTTTTTACTCCTGCTGTTAAAGTGGTGAGAAGGAGAACAGAAAAATACATACAGGATCACGGGGAAGGACTTTTTCCCTGCTTGTAAAATAAAGTGCTTCATGTTCTATGTGAGAGACGTCAGTGGAAAAGTTTAAAAGCCAGTCAGAGCTGGTTAGGACCAATTCTGGAAAAAAAAAATTAATAAACGTGGTTTCCATCCAGGCATGGAAATAATAGAAGGAAATAACTGGACTCTTTCTAGGGGGTAATAATAATAATAATCCAAATGCAAAAGTTTTATGAAATGTTTTGGTGTTTTTTTGTTTTTTTGTTTTTTTTAGCAACATGGAGATAAAACTGTGTGCTGAGTACACACTGTGCAGATAGTGTTACTATTCCCCTGTAACCTTGCTATTTTAGGATGTTTTTTCCACTGGTCACTGTAATTTGGGGCTGAGAACATGGCTTGTAAAGGCTGCAGTGCAATCATTAATGTTGCTGGAAACACAAGCTATGAATAGTCTTTATATCCCCTGCAAGACACAGAAGAATGTGCAGCACACACGCGCACACACGCACACACAGAATACACAGTGAGGATGCAAGCAGGCAAGACATAAATTCACCAATGACAATGTTGGAATCATCTTTAATTAATCTCCACTTATCAGCTCATGGAGGTCTGTGCCACTCTTCACATCGGCGGAGGAGTTACAGTCATCTGAGCAGCCACTCGGTCATTCAGTTTTAGCCAGTCAACCAGTGAGCCAGGCCCCGGGGCTAAGCTCATTAAGGCAGGAGAGTCCCCTACTATCCCTCCCTCCCGCTATGCACCTAAGGGCCAGCCCCCTCCCTGTCAACTCCCTGCCCTTAATTGAGTTCTCACTTCTCTTTATTTTACTGTCAGCATTATACCTCTCTCATTGTTATCCCCCCCTCCATCCCCTTTCTTGAGCCCATCTCCTCCCTTTTCCTTTACTGCTGCTACCACCAACACTTTTTTTTTTTTGGTATTTCAGAGTAAGCACTTTCTCCATATTAAGATGTGAAATTCATTTTGACACTGGGCTGGAAATAGAGTGGAACCGGCAATACACCCCTATCTGTTCCTGTCTCTCCTCCCTCCCTCCTCTCCTCTCCCTGTCTCTCTCTCTCTTTTCCTGCATCTTACTATTTTTTTTCTCGTTCAGTCCGTGGATCCACTCACCCACCTCACTTTCTTATATCACCTAGAGAGTATCCTGCGAGGAAAGGGTTTGATTGCCCCAAATTATATTTCGCAAGAGTGGCACAGAAGAAAGGGCATAATCCTTTGGACATATTTCTCAGGGTCTGGATCTATTAAGAGGGCAAGAGAAATCAAATAAGGGATGCAGGAAGAGAAAAAGAACAGATTAAGAGAAAATTGAGAGCAAAGACAAAAAAATAAAATAAAATATCCAGTAACAAACAGAAGAGAGCTGAAATGTCAGCATCCAGAATAAATTCAAAGTGACAGCAGCGTACAGCTCAGCTTTACTGCTCAAATCTTTTCAACGATGATGCTGGTAATTTAAACAAATATACTCGTGCGTAAAAGAGACACAATAGATCTGTGCATTGCATGAAACATTGTATGAATAACCACATCCCTGAGCCAGCAAATGTCCACAACTGCTGCACTTCAAGTGTAACAGGGGTAGCAGAGACATGAAGATGATTAGACTGACTGTTACATCTGGCCACTAGCCCAGAGCTAATTCACATAGCTCAACAACTGTGAGACCGCATGGCAGGATCGCCGAGACTGCCACACTCTTCCCGGAGATGATATGATGCAACCGGATAAAGAGCAGAGCGAGGCTGTGTGAATACGCATAAATGCACTTTAGCCAAGCAGTGGCATTTCTTACATGATTTTTCATCATGGCTAAATGTTTGTTTTTCCCCCCAGGGACATTAACGTCAACGGATCATAACTATAGCCGTGCTACTGAGGTGGATCTCAGCCTTTAGGGGTGTCTTCGCCTTAAAAATCACCTCTGTACACGCAGAAGATATACAGTGAATGCACATGCATACATATGCAGGGAGGCACCATATACAATATGCATTGGTGCATACCGATACAAGCATACGCATATGCCTGAATAGACACAGACGATGCTCATACAGCCCCTACCCATCGTACTTTTATTCCTCTACTGGGTTCACAGATGTGGTTGTGTCTTCCATTAAACAAAACTATAAGTGCTCACTAATGTGCACCTTTGTGCTTATGAACATAAATGCATCCATGTGACATACAGTCTAGAGTTTCAGCGAATGAGATCTTGTTTGAGCTGCTTGTGTCTTTTTGCTGCCTGAGATTTCAGTACTCGTGTAAGAGCAGTAGTGTATATTCATCTGTGTATTTTTATATTTAACTGGCTGTCTTATTGCAACTGTTATTAAAAGGGATAGTTAACGGGGCGCCCGGTGGCTCAGTCGGTAGAGCAGGCGCCCCATATACAGAGGCTGTGTCCTCGCCACAGCGGAGCCGGGTTCGATTCCACCTGTGGCCCTTTGCTGCATGTCATCCCCCCTCTCTCTCCCCCGTTTCCTGTATACTCTTCAGCTGTCCTGTCCAAGAAATAAAGGCACCAAAAGCCCCCCAAATATATTTTTTAAAAAAGGGGAAAAAAAGGGATAGTTAACCCAAAAATGAAAGTTCAGTAACCATCTACTCGCCCTAATGCTGATGGAAGGTTGGGTGAAAATTTTTTTGGGGGGGGTTGGATCTATTAAGAGGGCAAGAGAAATCAAGTAAGGGATACAGGAAGAGAAAAGGACAGATTAACTCTGATAGACATGTACTGATATACTGACGGAAGGTGGGGTGAAAATTTTTAGTCTACAAAACACTGGTGACACAGCAAAAAGGCAATGTAGTTATCTCCCAAGCAATTGGGGTAAATGGTGACCAAGTTTCAAATGTGTAAAAATGCATAATCCAAAGTAAACCAAGTTTCCTGAAGCTCCAATCTCCAATCCATCTCCAATGCCATGTTTTTAGCTTCACTGTTCACTGAAGCTTGTAGCTCCTAAAATGGAAGCCACCTTCTCAGTGAGGCTGATTTTCATTTTTGGATGAACTGTCCCTTTAAAGTTCAACACATGCAAACTGTCAAAGTCAAAAAAGAAACTCAGTCTGTCTGGCAGAGCTGGATAAACAAGTCATCATAAGTGCGCTACAAATTAGAGGCGTGGATCTTCTGCTGAGTATGAACTGCACAGAAATACACAAAACCCAAAATGTGCTCATAGATGTAAATGACTGATACAAATAGATACAACTATCTATAAACTCTTTCCATCAGACACACACTTTCACACATGGAAAACCTCCTGACTTCCCGCACAGCACGCCAAGTCCTCCAATTTAATTTGTAATTTAATAAATCTAAAAAGCAATCAGTGACAGCCAATGGCTATTTAACTTAACCCTCTTGCCCTGTCTGCCCAGACTGAGATAATTGTCCAGTAATGTGGTGAAGAGGGCAAAGAGGAGAGGGAGTGAGGCAGAGAGCAGAGGGTCAAGGCCCATCTCCTCACCGAAAATAGCCTCTAAATGTGCAAGGCAAGGCTCCCATTATAAGGCCTTCCAAGTTGACAGGGAGGTGGCCAAGGCCTGTTTACATTCGCTGGCGATATTTGGAATGAGGAACCATAGAGAGCGTGGGGAGAGGAAGGCAATGAAGGGAGGGTGGGGAGAGGAAATAAATTACCAGTATGGTCCAGGAAGTGCAAGGCAGGTAATTGCAGTTGACAGTCCAGTCTGCCACACGGTTAATTTGAGCCTGAGCCCAGGTCCCTTCCACTATAGCACACCATACTTATACACAGCACAATCTGTCTACATAGGTACATGCCCAAACCCCATTTCTCTACTTCTCTCTCTCTCTCTGTCTCTCTCTCTTTCATTCCCCTTCTCTCCCTCTGGCAGTAGAATTATGTCGTAAGCAAGATATGAGCAGCCACGTCTCTCAAGGTAGGTTTACCCTCCCATGTCCTCATTTTCCCTATAGTTTAATTTCCCCCTGAGAAATATTGAATTTTGGGCAGGGTGATAGTGTACCTGTCAGTGATAGGGCGTCATCTCTAACTCCCTCTGACAGGTGGACCATTATATCTGCGAGGAAAAAATAATCCTTCTCTACTTTAAGACCAGCAAATTTCAACCCTTTGCTCAGCGATTGCAGGAGAGCAGAGGAAGAAAGGCCTCTTACCTAAATCTGCTCTGATCGGTTAATGAAAGACATTATTTAGAAAGCTGATTGCATTTTTCAAAGCAAACATAGAGTATGTGTGTTTACCTTTAGTTACTTTGAGGAGCCATTTTGGCGAACCTTGCTGTGGGTACACAAGGAAAAGTATGCAAAATATATACAGTCATGACGTAGAGATATTAATCTGCCTAACCACATGACAAGCATACCTACTCTTCTTTGTGTGCGGTTGTTTAAGAACTGCAAAACAGAAACATAGCACAAAAAAAATAGCACTATTCTTTCACTTTTGTTTTAAGGACCATACCAGCGTTACTACTCGTCGTCGTCCCTTGTCAACTTTGGTCCCATTGATTACATAACCCCCCCCCCCCCCAAAAATTTTCCCCAAAATAGCTGTATAGCTTTATCTATTAGCATATCATGTTTGTTTACATTCTGTAAACAAACGTCCTTCTTGAGGCAGCACTCTCAAGAAACTATTTCTCCAAGTGTAATAACTTTCGTATCAGCAGCTTTCAGCTCCTGGCTCCTCCTTTCTCTCTTGCTCAGCGGTTTTTGACCAAATAGACCATCTTTTTAGAAGGATGAATTTCCCATACCTAGCAACTTTCGCGTGTACTGTAGTGTTTCTATACCGTGTTTCACCATGAATGGCAGTGAATGAGGTGAAAATAATGCAGTCTGAGATCTACTGAAGTATAAACATGGTCAATTTTTAACAACATTTGCAAAAAATCTGAGCATTCTCTGCTAATGGTGAAAAGTCAAAAATAGACTAGCATGGTCCTTCAAACCTACATTGTCATCAGGCCCAAATTTTATATTGAAAGTTTGTGAAATTTCCCATAAACCAGGCCACTGACTGACTCTTACCCGCTCAAGCCAATCCTGATTTCACTCTGTCCTCAGTGTTAAGGTTGGGAATGCCCAGTGGCCTCTCAGTCTACTGTACCACAGATGACATCAACCCCTCTGGTTCCACATCCCTGCAACCACTTGACATTTCTATCGACATTTCCCACAGTGCTCTCACATTAAAGGGCGTGACATTTCATTTGCACACGATGTTGATTAAAATACACCCTTATGGTCTCAAGAAAAAGGGGGTGCAGACCATTTTTGTACCTTCTACTTTGGGAAATTGAGAAAAGATAAGGGAATAAATGGAAGATGACTGATTGAAAGAATTTAAATAAGCCCTTTGCTGTTGTTCTGTAAAGGCTGAGAGATAAAAGTGAGTCAGAATTTCAATTTTCTATTTTGGAATCTGACCAGTTTTTAATTATCTTACACACAGTTTCAACAGAATGGAAATTAATACTTGAATTTTTTTTAAATTTCATTGGGACACATACTGAATTCTACAACTTCTTTCATGACCTATGAGCATTTGACAACATCCTTCCTGCTTTTAATGCAAATAAAACCTGATTTGAATCGAGCCGCATTCAGTCAAAGTCCATCAGTGGCAGGTCACATTTACGTCTGTGTCAGGCCACCTGCAAGGTGCTGCTGTCTGCTGATGTGTTAGCCCCAGCTGGACTCGTATGATCTGACTCCAGGCCAGGTCTCACCTGCCAGCTCCTATCGGGTTCTCCACTTGTACACTGGCCCGGGGCCTGTCACTGATGGGCAGCCTGCTGTCCAGTCTAAACGGCCGGCTTTCAAAGGCATTCGCTGATGTCTATTCTCCTGTGCCTGAAACAGCTTCTGACAAGACACTGAGATGTTTGTTTCTCATTCAATTCATGTGTTGTCTTTGTCTGTCATGGACCTTGGCATAGACTTTGCTTTGAACCTTTTAATTATTTGAGGCTTATAATTTTCCAAGGACATGTATATCATGAATAACCAAGATGAATACATATTACAGTTGAATTCTTATTACGGTTACCTCATGATCTTCAGCTGAATGAAACAAAGCTGACCTGTGTCTCCACTTATTCTCGCTGCACAATGGTTGAAGCATCATGACACTTGTAACTCAATTATACGTATTAAATTAGCACAATGGGTAATGTATAGCCATAAAATAGGCATTTAAGGTATACTTTTATCCCCAAGCAGCCAATAGAAATCCAGAAAAGAGTAACATAGTAACCTAATTAACAGCAGTTGATATAATACCCAATGACCGCTTAGTTGTTAAACTAGGAGAGGTGCATAGGTTAATCATAGCCTGTGAGCAGCTCCATGTAATAGGACCATAATATCATAATTAGTTCACTTTTCAAACTTATCTGTGTCAATAAAAAATACAGTTAAGCCAGCACATGGAGCTTGCCTTGGCCTGATCCAATATATCACACTAGACAAAACATCCACTCTTCATGTTTCATGCTGCCCAGGTTAGCAACAGGAATATGTAAAGGCACTGCAATAATGAGGGTCTTGCTACAAGGTGTTTGATCACTATTATGCCTCACAGATAAGCTAATTTAGCAACCATTACAAGCAGGTTGCCCTTCAACCTTCGTAGCATTTCTGTAATTACTGTAGTGACAGCATTGTCCCACATGGCTACACTATTATAGCTCATAAGGTTGTGTTTAAAAAGCGAGGAAGTTGTAAGTGTAATTTTTGTCATAAGCTAATACAGGAACCTACATAATGGCTTTATTCCCTCACAGTTCAACTAATAAGAAGTTCTAAATATTCTAAACATTAAAAAGTATCTTTTTACAAATTACTTTTGCATTTTTTTTTAAGGATCTAGTAAAGAAGTTCATCTTCATTTCTTACAGTCCCCCTTTCTAATGGACTGCCCCATTTTGCAGCCCTCTATTGCATCAGTTTCAGCAAAGTGTAAGTGCTCCAGCAGCAATTCTAGCAGCGGCTGGCCACAGCTACAGTGCAGATATCATGAACTGCCATCAAGTTATGGAGATGACAGTTATATCATCAACTCTATCAGCCCTCCTCAGTAAAACAATTTGCGGTGTCTACAGGGGCAGACACAAACAAACTGTTTTCCTGATATTCCTTTCCCGAGCAGTCAGACTGCAAGGCTGTCTCCCAGCTAGAGAGGAGGACAGCAGCAGGCCTGCAGAGAAATGGAAAGATAGAATAAGAGAGAGAGGGGAGGGGGGAGAACCGGAATGCATGGAAGGAGGTGAGAGAGAAATAAAGCAAAAGGGAGAAACAGAAAGACGAAAGGGGGAGAGAGAGAGGAGAAGTGAGCCTAAATTGGGAATCTATTACTGAGGCATGGGTACAGCAGCCTCTCTCTGTCTCCCGTAAACACACAGAAATGTGTTCAAGTGCAGGGGCTTTATAAGTTTCCCCTTCTCCAGAGTAATGTGCTTTGAATGGCTGGTAAAATGGGACTGGGAGAATTTCATTCCCGCTGCCTCCCCAGGCGACTCACCTTTGGCCCGCCGATGATATGAGCCCTTTTCTATTTTTTCCACTTTTACTCTCCCTCGTTCCCTCTTTTCCATCTACCCGACTGATGGAGAGCAGGAGAAATAAATGGAGAGCAGCGGCGCAGCAGGGGATGGAGGGATAGAAGTGTAGAGGGAGAGGCACAGAGGGAAGAGGATTGGGGTACAGGGCTTATTTATTTAGTGGAATGAGGCAGGTGCGTTATCCACAGCTCAGATTAGCTCATCTGTTTATGCTAAATGCCACACCATGGGAAGCGCGGCCGTGTCACAGGAAGTACAGAAAGCCATTTTTCTCACTGTCTGCTGCTCCCACCGATCGCTGGATCTGTTTCCACCTGCCAGACCTTTACTGGGATCCATGTATCAGATAAAGTCAACAGATTATTGGCTTTGCTTTTCACTTACCTTCCCAGATCTGGTTACCCAATAATTTATCCTGCTGATATGTTTGTTTCTTATTTGGCTTGATTCAATTACATGTAAGGCCTTTGTTTATTTTCTCTCATTTGATTTACAAAATACAGTCCAGGTAGTGTTTTTTGAGCCACTCCGGGTCCCCGTACTCTCAAATGAGTTGACTCAGAGATGAAAGCATGTTGAAGTCCTGCTTTGGCCCCTATACTAACATGAAGTCATGAAGCCCAGGGTGTTGGGTCTCTCAGCACCCACTTAGACATGACTAATGGACTTTAAAGAACAGTAACACTAGACGCTTAAAACATTATAGCGACAGAAAAACATTGGTCAAGTTCCTGATTTCTCATTATGCACACATGATGAATGTCAAACTTTTGGAAATGCTATCCCATGGATTTATTTTTGTGCGGCATACATCCTTTTATGGTAAAATCGCAGTTTAGAGAACAAGTAGACTGTTACATGTAAGACCCCAGATCATGTTCCTGTCATATTTGACATTTGAGCCTAACTCAGCACACATTGGGATGATTTCTGTGAAAGGGAAGAGTGTTGGAGGATATGTATTAAGTGAATTTCTTCATCTCTTTTCTTTAATCTTTATTGAGAATTGTTTACAGTGTATATGGCTTCAGATTATACTATGAGAAGGTTTTCTCATGCAAATGTCTATCTTACAATATAGGTAGGCAGAAATAGTTTATATATCACTTCTTTTACCTTTCGCCTTCCATCGTCAACTTTCAGTTTCCCAATATGTGAAAGTTTAAACATATTATGACATCTGTGCCAATCATTATACAAACAGCTAAGATCAGTCTCAAATGTACTTCTGTTGCTCTTTATAGGGTCCGACTGATACCATCTATTTCTGATATTATTGGCCGATAATGGCTTATTGCAGATATATCTTTATCAGCATATGTGTTCTCTGATATGCGTTAAGATCAGAAAAGATGCTTGAACTAATGGTGTAATGTCTAGTTTGTCCAGCAGAGGGCGGTTCATTATTTAATAACTACTTGAAATGTTTACTTTTCACAAAGTTTGTTAAAACGTAAGAGAACCAAACACCATTACATATCTTTGACACAAGTATTTGATAACCACATTCAGACGATATTATACATGCAATATCGGCCATATAACGGATTTTTCTCGCTCGCTAATATTGGTATCTGCATCAGCCCCAAAAATCTTACGTTGGCTGGGCCCTGGTTCTTTTTATGAACTAAGAAATTATAAAATGTTAGTCTGCAAAATGATAGAAAAAGTAACACTGAAAGAAATAACACACCTGTTTTTTACGTTGTGTACTTACTGGAACAAGCAGGTCATATTCTTATCGATTAGCCCTGAAGCTGCTCATGGCTGCTCTGTATTTCTGCTGCTCGAAACTTTGAGTGTGTGACCAAGTGTGACCAAGCTGCAACCTTTACCCTTTGTCCTCATGCAGAAAATCCCCTGGAAACGTTTAATAGCTGAAACGTTATTGCATGTATGTGTTTGTGCATAGCTTTATACTGTATATGAGAGGGTCACGGCCTGCCTGCACATGTAGGTTACTTTTTACATTTTCTTTCCTTCACCTTTTTTGATTAATTGTGCTGTGAGGCTGATGGGTGTGGTGTTTTTCTTCCATTAGAAGACGCTTGCTAATGCCTCCGTGATGGCACTGTTCAGTTCTCCAGTGGTGAAAGTAAATGGAGCAGCCTTTCACAAGCAATAAATCCCTGTTGGCCCCTTACTCTCCTTCTTCTCCTCACCTCTGAGGACTGGCTTTTCATTTGTTTTATTTACATAGCCGCCTTTATGAGCTTTCATCAGCAGGTCTGCTTATATAGGAAACTAATGGCTTCTCAGAGCTGTAGTTCCAAAGAGTGTGTGTGCTTATTTGTGTGCATGTGTGCATTCATCCATATATTTTATGTTGGTATATCCACCCATAGATTTGCATCTTTGTGCGTGGGTGTGTGGTAGGTGGGTGTTTGTGTGTGGGTGTGTGCTGTTGTCTGTCTTCAGACAGAGCATCAACATTTTCATGAAGACTTCTGTTTTTTGTCTAATATATCCTGCACTTCCCTTTTCACTTTCTCCTTCTTCCCTTCTTTGTTCCCTCCCCTCCCTCCCTCTCTCTCTCTCTCTCTCTCTCTCTCCCTCTCCCTCTCCCTCTCCCTCTCCCTCTCTCTCCCTCCCTCTCTCTCTCTCTCTCTCGGCCTCCATTTTTCATCCCCACATTGCTCATTGATTATCCATCATCACAGCAGCACTACTACAACACCCCGGGCCAACAGTCGCTGCAGACTAAATGGCAGCCGACAACCTTTTACATGTCTTGACAGCGTTTAAAACAAATAAAAAAAAGTTTGGTTTTATTCGAGAAACCATTAGAATCCGGAATAAGATTTGATCATTTTACCTGTATAGATCATAAATGCTCTTAAACCTTTGACTGTTCAAATTTGTATGTGCCGTGGTGGTGTCGGTCACTTATGGATTGCCCACTCCAAGGCTATTATCTATTTATTTGCCATTCTGTTTCACTTTGCCCATTTTTGTAAATCAAACTGTTAAATGCCCCAATGTGACAATGTAGCATAATGTAGCTAGATTTAAAAAAAAAAAGCTTTAGCCATTGCAGCTATTTGTTAGCTACAGCTTGTGTAGTTACTACCAACTGAAACCCTGTCGACAATAATCTGGAGTTTAGGAGAGACCACAGAAAGAATTGCCCGCCGGAGCACACAGAATAACTCAACAAACTGCAATAGAGAAGGAATGTTTGACGCCAGTGCATCTTTATCAGAGTCTCCTGGTCAAACCACTAGGGTAGCCTACAACTGACTGCTATTTAAATTTTTACAACAGAAATCACTAAAATAAGCCCATTAGTTTCTATTTTGAGCCAAAAAAAAGAAAGAAAAAAAAGGAAAACTAACATATATTATGCTGAAATGAGGACTTCTGTCCCTTTCCCTCAACTGACCACTGGCTAAACTCTAAAAACAGACAGCCACAGGTATGTGTCCCTGTCACACACACACACACACACACACACAAAGGCATGCAGTATTAATAATAATCATTTGACTTCGTATGTGTAGCAACATTTTTCTCTGCTCGAAGATTTCTCTTTTTTTTGCTCCTTTTTTCATTTAGGAGCATTTGTACTCTTTGGGGAAAAAGTTGGCATAGAGCTTTGTTTTATTGTTTTAAATAAAATAGAGATGATGAAGAAGAAAAAAAATCCCCCTTGGATTCAGTTATTGTTAGTAACTTATGTTGGAGTAGTTTGCAAACAAATGGAATTTTTAAAAAAATCCTGAAATTTTTAATAAGCCTAAATGAAAGAAAAAAAGCCTCCGCTTCCAACCACTGATGTCACGTGACTTCCTTGATATTGATGAATTTTGTGGTTGACTTGCGCCATCCTGTCTGCAGCCAGGTTATACTGAATTTCTTCATGCCTCAAAGAATGAAACTACCCATTTTTGTCTTTTGTTATTTTACAGGCAGCTGTACACTCAGCAAGCAGCACAGAAATAAACAGAGACATTTATGTTGTGGGAAAAACAACACTTCTCCCACCTCTGCTCCTCCCCCCTCCCCGTTTGACACCCTCTGTGCCCCCCTTGGGCTAAACAGAAATAGGTCCAGCTTAGGGCCATAATTGGTCTTGATCCTTCGGCTGCAGGCATATTCCAGCGGTGGGTCTGGATGGGGCGCTTGTTATGTGTGAAAAGGTGGCAGGGGAATGCCTGGCCAGTAATTAACAGTGTGCAAGGGACTGTGGAGGAGGAAATTTAAAAGTGAATGGGGGAGGCCAGTTCATTCTGTGGCTCTGCACTGCCTCTCTCTCCGCCTCCTCTGTTTCTCATCTATTCAGTCTTGCCTGTTATTGGAGCTGATGGGTTTATAGAGATTTTCACACTTTTGGAAGTTCGGCTGGCATTGTGAATTTGTTTTTCACTTGCTCCCCGATTCGCGCCCCTTTGCCCCGGTCCGCCACACACAAACATACGTCCCTCCCTTGCGTCACTACTTTTCATTTTTTTCTTGCTCAATCACTCAGTTGCATATTTTTTATTTAATGATATTTATTGTCATGAATGTTTTGAACTCTTTTAAAGTACATGAACTCTCAAGAAAGCTTAATATAAAACAGCATCAAAACATTGGAAGAAAAACGTAACAACATGAAGTTGGGGCTGATTTCCAGTGTAGAATATGTACATATGTTTTGAGCGAAAGCAATGCCCCTGCAAATGTTAGAGATTTCAGTATGTTGCATGCAGATATTGTGTGTATTACCTGAAATAATTAAGAATACATAATTCTGTGGTATGAACATGCTGAGTTGCACTGACTGATGTTCCTGCTCAAATTACAACCTTAAAATTTTCTTTATCATGTTTAAGAAAATTAACTTTTATTCTGATGTTCATCAAAAAAATCACATCCTAACTGGAAAGCATTCTCTACCACTGAGGAAGAAATACATCTCAGTCTCTGACTCCCTTGCCTCATCTGTAGGCAGCCACGACTTTGTGTCTTCATGTCTATACTGTTAATTATTCACTGAACCCTCATTTAATCAGGTGTCTTCTCTCTCACAGACTTGAGAACTCACACACTACTTACCACAAGTTAAAGGCAGGGTCAGTGGCATTTTTCTTAAAAAAATAAAGACTTAAACAAAATTAATCCCGTTCAGTCATCACTTATGGGCCCTTAGACTTGCGTGGTGGTGACTGTATTTTGATGTTTAGGTTCACTGGAGACGTCATTGGGCTGGGAACGCTTGCGTTTTCTCAGTAAATGACAGAGCACAGGTGTGATTGGGAGCATAGTGACTGGATGCAATTCAGTCTACATAAAATTGCGAATGTAGACATAACAGTGAAGAAAAGGGAATATAGAACTAGTTAAATCTCGGTTTGGCTTTTTCGAGCACTGACGGAGAGGCTGTGGATGAAGAACATGGAGTGGGCCTGCTTTCTGTTGAGCAGGGAACTAAGGTGCCAAACACCCGCGGTTAGCTTGCTGCTAAGTTATGAACTTTTCCATGAAAACAAATGTTATATTCCTACATAGCTTGCTGTGCAGGTACAAGCAGTACAAGTGCGTACTACATGCGTAGTGGTGGTGTTGAACTTGGGAGGAGGGGCCCAATTTGAATGTTGGGTTTACAAGCCGCACTGAACAATGGTCTACCTTTAAGTCTGCATATCGCTTTGATTTGTTCAACACTGCTTTCCATTGCTGAGCAGTTTAAACAAAAATAGGAGCTGAATACAGTAAAACATGGGACACACACATGATAATAACTATAGAATGATGAATGTTAAAACATGTGACTGTGTTCTTAGCCTCTCATGAAGAGTGAAATGTGTATTTATATCTTGCAAAAGTTTTTGGCTTATGACTTTAGAGCCTTTGAACTGTGTGTCATCAACAGCGGGCAACAACAAGACACAAACATACAGGAAACTCACATTTTTCCCTTCGCTGCATTGTTCTTTTCTTCACTCACTTCCCTCCAAACTAATTCATTCATTTTTGAAAAAAAAAATCAATAAGCTTTATTTGCATGAGTTGATAGATAAGTAAAGAAAACAAAAATGCCAAAAGCAATGAAGTAGAGGTAAATATCAGCTTATTATTAATGCACATTTCCCTAAGCGTACATTGTTATTATACAAGTCATGTCCTTTTTGCTCCTTCTTAAAAATACATTTTGAGGTTTTTATATGCTTACATCTGAATTAGAGAGAAAAAAACAGATTTTCTGCCTCCAGTTACAGCAAACCTTCATTTATTTTCTCTGTATACCTTTGATTGAGTTGTTAACAAAATAGTCTACACACTTATATATGTTTGCAGGTGTGTGTGTGTGTGTGTGTGTGTCAGGCAGAGCAACAAATAGCTTTTTCTGTCTTTTTTTCCCTCAAGATACAGTAGTGTGTTCCTACAGATCCTGTTTCCAGGTTCAGACTAAACATTTTCATCTGAAAAACCTGTTTACAGCATTTAGGCGGACAGTCAGACAGGAAGTAGGCTAAGCGATGAGAACGTCCCGACAGCCCCGGAGATAAATGGACGTGCTGCTAAATGAGGGAAGAAGAGGCCTCAAATGAGCCATCACAGGGGAGCACACAGTGTGGGGTTTAAAACACTTTTCCAATGTGTGTATAATTTGAAAAAAATGTGCTTTTGTGTCTTCAAGTATGTCTGCTCATGTGCAAGCATGTGTCCGCCTGTGTGTGGGTCTGGGGGTAACAGGTGGGAGGTATGCCATGTCCTGGTTAACAAGAGTGTTATTGTGTTGTGCTGTCCTGCATGACTGACCGTCAGCTGTGCAGGGTCGTCCTCCTTCCCCCTTAACCCCGGAACACTAACACGCCAGCTACGCATGCCCGCACACAAAACACACACTTTCAAACACACACATACACGTAGAGTCAAGGACACACCCAGTCGTGTACACACAAACAGATTCTGTTATGCATCAGTCAGTGGCCTGTAATTGAATTGGGAAGCGATCAGTGATATTTCTGATTTGGTGGCCCGATGCACCCCAGTGAAGAGGCATCTGCTCTCTTTTTCCCTGCCACAGAGCTGTTCAAGGCTCCAGCCTGTGTGAGACGTGGCTCGAGAGGTTCACTTACACACAGTGCCCCCGCCTCACTGCACACACACACACACATAGCTTCCCTAAGTCACTCACACACATTGCCCCAGGGCACTTGCAGCTCTGTAACACTACCCAACAACAATACTCCCTCAACTGCTTGGCTGTTTACTTTCTGAAAGAGGTAAAGTCTCCCACTTAAAGGATTATCTTACGCTGCCCTGAACCCCCTGCCCTCCCTGCCCTGTGCTCTCATTTTTGCAGACATGTATGCACATCTGCAGACACCTGAATGAGCACACTCCTGCACATGCCAGGCAACCAGACAGACTCACAAAGGCATAAAAAAAACAACATGGTAGTTCACTTCTGGTGGTAGCATTTGTCCCAGCCCTACCTTTATCCCTTCTCATTGACCTGCCACTCAGTACGTTTACTTGATGTTAGAAAAAGTCGATTAATTATGTTAATCTGACTAAAACTGGACTTAAATTTTAAAGTAATCCTTAAAATAAATGTAAACATGCTGAAATCATACTGAGTCGAGTTTCTCGAAGTTGGACTGACCCATCTAGATAATGCGGTTTGGGATCAACTTACTTTTGCAACTGGCCTAGGCCTTTCCACATGGTCAGTAATTCCCGCGGCGGTCTTTGACCTGCAAGTGAAACAGTATAAATATGTAGAAGAAACCTGGGAAGAAAACAAGATAGAATAAAAATTAAAGTGTATGGTTTGTACGTAATGTACAGCGCTGCAAAGTTGTCCGTGTTTTTATTTTTCAACATGGAATCTGCTTGTCACTTGCTAACTTGTTCGTTGCCTGTCCTAAAAGTGATGCAGTAGATAAACCAGAAGAAGGTCCAGTGGCAGCCTGTTGAAATGAATCATATTGCCACCTACTGTACTGGAGTCAAACATACTTGAATCAATAAGACAATTGTCCCCCTGTCCTTGTATACTGGGACAATGACAGTAGTCCAATTAAATGATCTAACTGAGCTACAATCATAGCTCGACCTAACAGCGCCTGGAAACACACTGAATGACTTTTCACCAGGGGCAATAAAGAGCTGTCATTGATCACATATCCCTCAGTTTTTCATTAACTGAACCAAGAGGTTAAGTTAATTTTCCTATTTACATCTTTTATGAGTTGTGTCATTTTACACGAACTCCATGTCTTTTATTGTCTTGGATGTTTAACGACCTTTTTTTCCCACGTAAAACATCTGAGAACGAGTGTTTTGATTTATCGCTTTTGTCAAGAAATGTGATCTGAACTATTCATGGTAACTTGCAAGTACAGCAAATGGAGTCCGACGACTCTCCCTCTCTCCCCGTCTTTGGCCTCTGAAGTGGGGCTCAAGTGCTCTTACACGTTCCACCTTCTCTTACAAAGCACCCCCTCCTGAGTTGGGCGTGGCGATCTAAGCACAGAGGCGGGCACGGGGGTTGTAACTGACATACTTGTTTACTAACAGACTAATTGTTGCCCTCCCCTGTGCTGCTCCTTGTAAGGCACTGTATGGCACTCTGTATGAGTCAGTGTTCAAAGCCAAGGCTAATAAGTAGAGTTGAGGGAGTGAGAGGGCTAGAGGCGTAACAGTAACTCCTTGCTGACTCTGAGCACTTTTGTGTGGGTTTGTACTGGCAGGTGGGTGCTCTTCAAGCCGTGTCCATCGGCATATTCTCAGAGCCAGTTGCGTGCTGGACTGCTCTTTTTATTTAAGGAATTTCTATCATTTATGAGCTACGTGCACGTCTGTGTTAGCTTTTCCCTTTGTCATGGGATTGTTGCTGTTATCTCCCCCTGTAGCCTCTTGACTCCTGACTGAACAAAAGCCACATAAAGGTCTGGGGGATTCAGGCACTGATGCCGTCCAGCACCCTCTTAATTAGGGCTCTCATAGGGCAGGAAATGCCAGGCTTATGGGGGTATCAGACCCCGTTCTGTGGCACGGAGATGTCCGTTTGCTCTAATCCACCTCCCTGGATAAACATTCAGCGGGGATTGAGCCACTTTGCGCTTCTATTTGTAGCCACACAGTGGAGACTACATTGATACAGATGGATGAAGATGCCCTCATACTCACAAGAACAGCAGACGTGTAATTGGATACCAATTTATGGAATGGGTTTTGCAGTCTAGCATTATTTATACAGTTAGCGTGTGGTTTATTTTAAAATTCCAAAGCTTTTCTTTTGCACATGCTGGCACACTTTATTTCTTTAAAAGCACACATGCATCTAGGCACCGGCACACATTTGCACAAAGTCACAATGTCACACACACACACACACCTAGGAGGCCCCCAAATTAACATAATGTCATGCCTGCCCCTTGGAGAATGCAGTAGACAGCTGACTACTGGAGCTTATGAGAATGCTCAGTTGTCAAGAGGGAAGAATTTACATGAAGGTGCCGCTTCCAGTTTATGTGCTATGCATGACCCCACATGCCAGCTAGTGCACATGGTATGTGCATGTGTTTGATGTGTGGTTATGTATGTGTGATTGGAGGGGGGGGGGGGTTACGTGTGTACATATGCCGCTTTTTACCTCTTTCAATTGTGAGTAAAGGTGTTTATGAGTCCTGTCTCTGTCTATGTTTGTCTGCGTGTGTCACTGTGTTATATTTGTGCATTAGTCTGAGCACTTTCATATTGCCTTTTCAAGTGTGTGTTTGTGCGTGCGTGTGTGTGTGACAAAAGGAAGACAAAAGACTGCCAAAGAAAGCCTGATCCCACAAGGACTCAACAATCTGTTTGATGTTGCTTTTCTGACCTTGTGAGGTGTGTGAACACGCGTCCCGTTCAGAGTATAGCTGCAGCAGTCTAAGGAAACATGAAACATACCTTTCACATGATGGCATTTGTCAAGTAAGTAAGTCATTTCACTGTCGTCTTCAGAGGTCGCTGCTTGGCTGTGTAAGCCACGCCCACACCTGGTTTATGATGCGCTGACCTGAGTGACGTCTGAGATTTTACAAGCAGACATTTTTAAAAATAAACATTTGATGAAAAACTGGAAACATTCTGTGTTTGCTTTGGACGTTTTTTAAATGTATTCAACATTCAAATAGCTGAATCTCATGATCCTGCACGGCTTGGAATTGATTAAACTGGCCAAGAGTCAGTAACAGCAACTTCGTTATGAAACTAAATCTCAGACTGAAAGCTAAAAACAATCACATATTTGTTGTTTGTATTCTAGAGAACAGCCCAAATGGTTGGGTTGTAAAATATATATACTCGTATCCAAAGGTGTTATGTTTTGTTCCAGGTCACTCATTTCCAAGAGGTGTGTGAAATAACACTGACCCTACAAAACCCCTGACACTGAAGTATGGCATGTCACAGGCCCAGCCTATAACATGTAACACACACACACACACACACACACTGCATATCAACAGGTGGCTACTGTGAACGATGCGCATGATGTATTAGTCACATTCAATGACACAAGCTCTGAAACATTGTATGTTCCTGCAAGTATTCGTAGTCAGAAAATTTAGCTAAACACAAATTAAGTAAAACTGTGAACATTTTTTAGTAAATGCATAGTAATAGAAAAGATGTACACTGCATAAAAACATTGATTATTTAAACTGTTTTTTTTTTCTTGATAATTTCCTGGAGCATCAAATAGAATTTATAAGGTTTAAAACTGAGACCTGAACTAAGCTCGTGCCTGCACAGTTCAGACACCTCCCAGGTGAACTTGTCTTGGCTTTATTTCTTTGTTTCTTTCACAGGTCAAAAAAACAATACATCGGATATTGACGACAAACCAGAACAGAACACGGCACTGCAGCCCACCAAAATTCAGCATATCTAATTCCGGCTTGCAGAAAAACAACAATAAAGCATCTAAAAAACAAAAATAAGCTGTCTGCTTGACAGGATAGTTAAAAAAAACTTCTTTTTTTCCCTAATTCACCAGATCAACTCAGCTGGTCAACTTCAAACAACCTTCCTTTCTGAACTCGACAACAGTTGGACAGTTCCAATGTTGACAGCTATTTTACCAGTTTAATGCACTGACCACATCTCTCTTCCTTTATAGTTTACAGACATAAATGTCAGAGTCAGGGAGAGAAACAGACTATTTAAGGACAATTTAAGTTAGTTAACATAATTTGACCTTTGTGGATTTTGTTTGCCCCCGTGACCCTATCTTTTGTTCAACCATTGCCCCAGTGCACCATATTTGAGGTCCAAACCTCAAGGTTACATTTTTTGAGCTTGAAATTTTACAAGTCAGTTTAATCAGAATGTTTCCTAAGTGATGAGTCAGTCCTTACACAAGAGCAAGCCTTCTACTCCACCGTCCACCTTAGTTTTACCCCGTGACTCAACTTCCCACCTCACTCCATCCCTCACCCTTGCTTCACCCAACTTTCTTTACCGTGCTCCCATTCAGACACCAGGCCATTTCCGCTCTCTTCCCCACTCAACAAATATGTTCTTTGGAGCCCTTCCCAGAATACTTTGGCACACACCCATGCCCACTCCCAATCTGCTCCCTCGCTTGACACAGATCCAGAGGACAGCAAGGGGCAGTGAAGGTGGCGGGGGGTACAACCGTATAGTTACCATGCAGTCATGGTGCAATGGACTCTCAAAAAGGGAAAAAGAGAGAGGAGAGGGAGAGGAAGAAAGAGCCTCACCTCGTGCCCTTTTTTATGTGTAACATGGCATTAATGTTTTGACATGGTTTATTCTCTGTGGAAGAGCGGCTCAAAGCGAGCCCCTGCCTAAAAATATCCACTCTTGGTCTCTTTGATGGAAACTGTGACTCTGCCCAAAAACTACTGGGAAGTTACGAACAAGTGATGAGAGGCTGTATGAGAGAGAGATGAGAGAAAGATGGGAAAGGGTTGAGAGCGGGATGAAAGACAGATGGGTGGGGGAGATAGTGTAAAAGGGTGAGACAGGGAGGAAAGGGAGTATTGGGGTTAAGATAGGAAATTATGTGTCAGCATGCGACTCATCCTCAGTCTTTCCCTCATGAATCCACAGACAGTAATGTTCTCAGATGGAAATGTATTTGGAGTCAGGGGACATTTTATCTGATTGTTTAAATGAAAACATGTTGTACTTACGTGGTCCAAGTTTTAAAAGCTAAAACAGCTTTTGTAGCAGAAAAGTAGCTAGCAGTTTAAAATGCTGTGTGCTCCAGTGCACTCCAAATATGCCATTTCAGTTTACGTCAGAGAATGACTCAGCACCAGGGGCGCTGTTTCTCAGTATCTGCAAAACCTGCAGAATCATCTCATACTCATTTACTAAATGAGTAACTAGCATTTGCCTCTAACTGTACTTCTATACTCGTAAACCTTCCTCAGCCAACGTGTCCTTTCGTCGCCCCCAACTCTATTTTTCCATTCCTCCCCACTTTGTTGAACCTGTGTATGTCCTCTCATCCCCTCTCATACACACCACTTCAGAACTGCTTTCTAAGGCTTGAGCAATCTCCTGGTAATGGTGTTATTAAGTGGCCTGTTTGCATAGAGAGTCTATGGAGAGAGAGCCCATGATGGAGCCAGTGACTAAGTGGGGCTTGTTACAGTGACTGAGCTCATATTCAGAGCCCAGTCATCCACTGGGGGACTGGCTGCTACTGTAGTCTGGCTGTGGTCTCTGAGCTATCACCAGCCAACACAGTTTTAGCAGTCTACTGTAATGTGACACTTGGGGATTTTTCAAAGCGTGACGGCTATGTGGCGTACTCACCATGTGTACCATATGCAGTAGTTAATGCCTTTTTATATATATGTCTGCATTTCCGTGTGTTTGCTTTTCTGTGTTTGTGTGCCCCTGGGTGTGTGTGAAAAAAAGCACTTGTATTTGCGTCTGCGTGTGCGTTGATCGGTATGCACAATTGTGCATAATAAACATTCTCTTTGATTTTATTGTTACCGCAATAAGTCCACCTGAGCTCCCCTTAAGAATTACGAGTCTTCTCTCCTCATCTCTGCTTTATTCCTCTTTTTATGGTTTTCTTTCAAATTTTCAGTGAAGTTATTTGCTTTTACTTGGCCATTGATAAAAGCTACATGAAAGCAGAGTGACTTTGATGCTAGGGAGAGGAACCTTTGGCAATGGGCCGTGATGAGACAGCCAGCCGGCCGGCCAGCCAGCCAGGTTTTCATTAGATGAATGCCGTGTGGGACTCTAGCCAGATAAGATGGGCGCCAACATACTGGAGCCAACCAATAAAGTTATAGCAAGGTGCTCTCTATTTCACTTCCTCTACGTCACCGTCTGTCTTTATGGAAGGCAGTGTCTGTCTCTCTATCACCATCTCTCACTGTTCAACCTGAGCAGAGGGTGAGGCCAGCCCGAACAGCTCCCATGCCCTTTGCAAATCAACACACCCAGAGTGCTGATTTCCATAAAGATGTCTTGGCCCAGCTTTGCTTATGAATAGGTCGACTAAAATAGGTAGCTTAGTGGTAAATGTCAGAGAGAGATCTGAGAGGCAGAGAGACATACTGTAGAGAGATACGATATGAGTAAAAGAGAGAAAGGTGCAAAGACACGGCATGCAGGAATATGAAAAATTCAAAGGTTTACAGTTAAATTGCAGCTGTTGACATTACCGTGTGATTTGTAACACACAACTGCAGTCAGCAGCTATTCTTTAACATTCTTATATCTATTCATATCACATAATACTTGCCTCTGTCAATGTGACATAACTGGCAAGACAGTCATAGGTTCAGTTCATGTAAGAGACAATGTCCTTTCTTTATTAAGTGTCACTGAGAAAGACAGCAATTTACATAATATGCATTGACAAATATGCAGTCTACATAATGTGTCTACATCAAGCATCTTCAATGACAAATTAAACGTATTTACATTCTACATAAACCCAGTCATAAGTGCAAGAATCTCTGACATGTATGCCTGTACATCAGCAAAGGTCAGTGGACAGACTGCATGAAAGGCAGCTGTGTTATTCCAGGGTCAGTCTTTTACTGGTAGTCACTAGTTTGTCCCCAGACCATGTAGGATGCCCTGGATTCCCACAGATAATAATAGCTGCAGAGAGACGTGTTGAAGGGTGCAGCTGGGGCATGACTTTTCCCCTCTGTCTGGTGACCATACGCAGCTTAAAATCAAACTTTGCCCTTGGCTGCTATTAAACAGAGACTTCACTTTGATTCGATTTATGTGCAGTGAATTCACGTGTGACAAAAAGGAATGTCATCTGGCATCACAGGACAGGGACTAAATGAATTTTTTTTTTTCTATAATATTGGCCAGAAATTCTGTGATGAGAAGTCAACAGAATCCACGTTGTTGGTTAATGACATATTGATTGACAACAGTAAGATAATTCTGCAAGGACATGGAGCTAAAAAAGGTGTCGTTTGCTCTCTGTCTCGTCTGACTACTTATTAGGCTTCAGTCAAACATTTAGCTGCTACCTTCAGCTATTTTGGATCTTGCATTCCTTTGCTAGGGCCCCTTGTCCTGTGCTTGTCAAAGGCATGACCCCAAGAACTGAATGACCCACGCACAGTAGCCCCCATTTACCCTTCTGACTTTACTGTACCTATGTTTTAAACCATGTTCATACCATACATCAGTATGTGTGTGCAAGCTGTTGATTGCAAGACTGTTACGTATGTGTACCTATAAATATGAGTTTACAGGTGCGATGAAAAGTTTGACATGCAATTTTTATTGTACTGCATTTGAAGCGTGCCTCTTTGTGTGTATCTGTGTATTTCTACGTGGCATGGCAAATCCTCTCACTGATTGTTTTAACTTCAGAGAGCCCGCATGCATGCGTGTGTCTGTGTGCATGCACACGATGCGGCAGATAGCAGATATCTATCAGGGCGTTAAGCTGATTAGTGTGAACTGTGGCCAGGTTCATTTGCATACGTTTCTTATCTCATTAGATCGGTATCAGCCTCTGTCACCATGAAGGCCTCGACCGGGATGTCTTCGTACCTTGCTCTGTAAGCACACACTCGCACACACGCTAAAGTCATGCACGCAGTCACCCTCGATGCCCCCGGCTAACAACAACACTAATGGGTAACACCAGCCAAGAAGTGCAGCCTCCTCATCTCCTCTTGTCACCAGCGCTACTACACCGCTGTCACGGCA
>JAPZDX010000021.1:23842745-23856717 GCA_029783625.1 Naso annulatus
GCTGTCACGGCAACACATCACGTCTCTTCCTCGGGCTCTCCGTGTCCCTGGTCTTATCAAGGTCATTAACTCGCATCTCTTACTCCCATCTCTACACTGTCATCCTTGCTTATCTCTTTTTTTTTTTCTCTTTTCCCTTGTTTATTTTAAATTCTCTTTTATTTCTGAGGAAAAATTCTGTGTCACCGTGATCGTAGAGACAAACTTCAAGTTTTGTGAAGATGTTATGTAATTGCAGAGGGAGTTCAGCTGCATGGCAGCAATTTTTGTTTGTCTACTTGTGCAACATTTCAAGGATAAGGTGTCAATACAAAGGAATTTTGTGTAGTTAATAGAAAAGAGATGATTCAAAAAGCATGGTGCACATTTGTATTAAGTATTTCAAAAATGGATTATTGAATTGCCAAATGTACCCGCTAACTTTAATTCACGTTATTCTGAATAACAATTGCTTTCATGAGAGACACACTGTAAAAACTTTATTCAATCAGACGTCACACTCATTAGCTTCCTATGCAGCAGCTAGCCAGTCACATGGTGACTGCTGCCCTTGTGTTTTGGAAAACAGACATGTTAATCATGTCAATTGAACCCCCATCGACATTTATAGAAGAATTAACACGCTGACTGTTAGACGATCAAGAACTCATGCATCAAGATGACCTCTGAGTTACGAGCACTGTACTCTTGACATGTTTATTGACAAATAAAACAACACATCTGTTGGTGTGACTATAATTTGTCTTCCTCTGACACGAGCAAGAATAATACAGCGACAACTTTTTGTGAGATTAATAGTTGCATATTTCAACGTGACAGAATTCTTTAGCTCGTGTTACAGTGCAGCCTTGTTGCTTTGAATCATTTAAAGATAGTTTAAGAGCAGCTCTCACTTGTTATCACTTGTGCAATTTCATCAGACAATGCTGCTGTTTAAAGATGCATCTTCACTGCTGCGAGATAACACTTAATTTACTATCATGCCTTCTGTACCAAGGGCAGCATTAACACTCTGTTTTATGAGTTGTGTCAATGCCGCCATGCTTGCGGAGCAGCCAATACATTGTTCTCATTTATCTATCAAATACTTGACCTGCACCAAGTGCTTGTTCCAGCCCTGCTTGGACATTTCCTGTCGATATTTCAAATTTCAGGCCAGACCATGGAGACTGATGGAGACATCCATTATATAATTGCCTTGGCAGCCAGTAGAGACACAGATCAGTTGTGTTAATTTTAAGTTAGAACCAACAGTGCAGGTCACAGTGTGCTGAGGTGAGTGCATGTCCTCCAAAGAAATAGCTGCATTTATAATCAAGGAAAGACTGAAGTAGTTTAAAGGTGCAATAAAACTGTTATTGGTGGACGAATATGTCAGGTGTTCTTGTGGTCTTAGTACTACAACCTCATACAAAAGATAAAAAAAAAAATCACATTACCTTTTTCAGTCAAAGAATAGGCAGTTGTGCATCATTTCAAATGTTAGTGACAGGTTGAGGCAGGTATTCCTTGAGAATGGGAAGAAAAGAACACGAGATAAGAGTATTAGTGAGGAGCAGAATTAATGATTGGCTTAGAGCAGTTTTCACAATATCCTTAATATTCTTACAGACTCTTCCCAAGTGTTGCTAATCAGTTTCATGCCATTATTTGCACCAGGATTTGTGTGAACAATAAAATGAGCGTAAATCTCAACATAAGATCAAACAGAATTTGAATTCTAAATGCAATGTGTGGTTAGTAAGAACATGTTACTGTTTGTTTACAACCAGTATGTCTGCAAACAGGCAATATGTTGACAAGCTAATTTATTTTGGAAGTCCATTTGCAATCTCATGTAATAAAACAATGCAATGAACACAAACTTGCTTTGACCCTGTGATGCTTAAAGGGCTCTGAGGTCTCTTGTCCTTTATTGAGTTGGAGCCAAACAGACCGACCAATAACACCTGTGTGAGGTCTCCACAGTGCGGGACACTGACTCAAAGGAACATAGTGTTAGACTATGAAACTTAAACCAGTGTCACACAGCACATGATTTAATTTCCCCCACATTAACCACGTCCTTGCAACATGATGGTTTGAACCTGCTGCATGTGAGGCGTCATCTCCTTCGTCTGCTCACCGTGTGACTACTTTCCACCTGCATAGTAGCATGTATGGTTTTGACACTATGAAAAAATCTCTCTTCTGTTATGAGGCGCTAAACTCTACACCTTTGCCTTCATGACATGTGTGCACATCTACGCAATCCTCGCCTCTTTCTCCATCCATCCCTCCGCTGCTGATTTTCGGCTGCAGCTTTGCTCATCAAACACAGAAACCTCATCGGCAGCTTCACTATCCAACACACTGTTCTGAGTCACGTAACTTAACCTGTCTCCATCAGCGCCCCCAAGTCTTAAAAATACTCTGTCAGAATTTGACATTAATAATGAAATAACTTGGCGGGCTAATGTTAGCTAGCTTTATTTACACACATTGCGGATTTGTTTAGACACAGTCGACAGATAAAACACGAGAAAAATAAGCGTACCACTGGCTAACACGTCGGCTTGTACTCTCTTTGCCTGCAGGATAAATGGACTGAACAAAATCAATCTTTAATGTTCATTTTTCTGGAAAAAAGCTACTGCAGGCTACTTTTTGGCTCTGAGATTTTCGTATCCAGTGGTCAAATACGAAGCCTCAGCACCTCTCCTTTTCAACTTTGCATCTGAAATCAGAACATGACTTTACAATGTTTTGTTAAAAAACAATGAAATGTTGAAAAATAACAATATGTAGCAACACCTCGCTTCTGCCATCCTTGTTTCTGAGATTGTCATTGGGACGCTACAGATCCAAGGTGAAAATGGCTGGCCGTGGCATTGACTCTATATTTGCTCATGATGCATATTGCAGCGTATAAAAAACACTAATTAGACGTGTTAAAAAGGCTCAAAACATGATTTTTACCAGAGTTTTTTTTTTTCTTTTTTTTGATGTTGTTTTAGAAGTGGTAGAAGTAGTTTAGGAAGTGTGTGGTCACTATAATTTAGTGAACATTATACCTCCAATGATACCATCAGTTACTTTTCTGTATAATGCACAGGGAGGAGGCCTCAGTGTGGAGCAACATTCAGTATTTTCAGTACTTTCAGTTGTCCACAGAATCATGATCATGGCGTTACAGTTTGTGTTCTGATTTACCACCAAACACTGCCACATTTTGGTGTTAACTTCTTTTTGTGACACTATGTTGGTCACTTTCTCAACTTTAATAACTTTATTTTACACAGTTATGCAAAAAATCACAAGAAAACAAATCAGTCTGTCCATCGGTCATGTCAGCCACTTCTGATGAGGTGGAAACTTATGCCTTACCTGTCCTAAATAAAAAGTAATACCAAGATTTTGACACAAGAGTCCCACAGTTTACCTCTTAGTGATTTTTTTGTGCTGTTACATGTACCTCCTCAGCGATGAAAGGAGCACATGTACATGCCTGCGGGTTAACTGTTAGTAAGAGTTTGTGGGGAAAAGCGCGCTGCAGAGACAGCTCCACACATCTCTGTTCCCTTCAAGAGGCTAATGCTTTATTTATAACACTGCCCCCCCCAAGTGCACACCTCAGGTCCCTGCACAGCCCCTTCTCTTCCCCACAGGTATACTCTGCGCCTCTGCCTCACACTACGCTACCCTGCGCACCTTCACATGCCTTTCCTTTCAACATCCCACTCCTGCGGCTGCATAAGAGGAGGAAGTTGAGGAGAGAGATACAAAGACTCGGTGTGACGCACATACAATCTGCAGACTGAAGCGGTTTCACAGCCATGGTCTCCGATGTCTCGCTGCAGTTCTCTCGTGTGTTGGAGAGAAAGAACTGAATCCCCTATCCTCTAGCCCTGCTCACTCCCACCGAGCCGAAGAAACGCCACAAAGGAGAAAGAGAGCGCGAGACGTGGAGAAAAAGAAATGTGGAGGAACACTAAAGGAATGGAGAAGCAGAGTTGGAGGGGAGGTGAATGGAGAAGACAAAGAAGTGCGAGGGGGGTGAGAGGAGAAAGGAGAGATTGAAGAAAGCATGATAAAGAGGGAAAGAAATAGTGTCTCGCTCTTTTTAAACTTGGAGATGCTCAATCCCTTCTTCTCACTCCAACCTGCATTTCTGGGTCACTAGAGACATTTAAACTGCACTTATAATTAACAGCTATTTTTAAACAGGGAGGGAGAAGTGGAGCGGTGGCGAGGTACAAAAGCATTAAAATTGCCCCAGATTCGCTTTTGAATAGGACACATCAAGGCAATATGCTGGCAGATCAAAGTGAGCGAGGAGAAAGGAGACAGGGCCGATCAGTGGGGATAAATTGTTCCCTTTATAATGGCATAAGAATAGACCTCTTTGCAGCTGAAACAATTTAATAACTGCATTCATTACCTCTGTCCAGCCTGTCTCTCTGTCTGTCTGCAGCACAATGTGCAGCCATGCGCTACCTCTCTTTGTCTCTCTTTTCCCTCTTTCTCTTTGTCTTCCAAACTTATCACCTCATTCCTTTTCTTTCTGTACATCTCTCATTCCTCGTTTTGTCTCCTCCTCCCGCTACCCACCCTCCAACGAGCCCAGCGTCCGCCACCTCTTTCTCCAGCCCCTTGCACCCGCCGCCTTGCCTCTCCTCCTGCATAACTCCAGCAGTAGCTACAGCAGCTGCGGTTCCACTGAGCCAATGTGCTGCAGGCCCCACGATGAAGATGTGCAATGTCTGACACTCTTGGAATGAGAGCCCTAATAGAAGGGGAAGCGGTTATCACAGAGCTCCCCCAGGACCAGCCTCTGTGTGCCTGACGCTAATTATGGCGCATGCAAATGAATGTGCAGCATTAAAGTCAGGAGAATCCTGCCTGCCTGACTCTGTGTATGTGTGGAGGGGTTGTGTATCAATGTGGGCTGTGTGTTGTGTGAGCACTTGCATGTGTATGTGTGTGTGCACAGGCTACATTGTTCACAGTGTGAGTGATTGTGAGTCTGTTTGGGTGTTTAAAGGCGTTTGTGTGTGTGTGTGTATGTGTGTGCATAGCAGGAATGAACCACTGGGCCGATTTCCTTTTACCTTTTCCCTCCTGCAATGGTTTAGATACTTACACCAAGTCTTTCTTTATTCTTTTATTCATTAGTATAGACTCAAGGAGAAGGCCATGCATCAAGGATTAGGATGAAGAAACAGGCAAAAACACAGCTTCTCTCTCTCTCTGTCTCTCTCTCTCTCTCTCTCTCTCTCTCTCTCTCACAGATGTGAGGTTGAACAGCGAGAATCTCACAGGAGGATTCCTATAAATACATCTCCCTCACATTCACAAGCAACCTCTCCAAGAGGGCGTCTTTATTAAAACCATTTTGTCTTCCCTTTGTGCCCTTTGTATGCCCGTGTGTGTGTGTGTGTGTGTGTCATTGCATTTGTGTGTGTGGACACATATCGTTACCTCTACAGCCTGTTCATGAGTGTGTTAATGCATGTTAGTGTGATTGTGAGTGTTTGCATTGTATACATTTAATTGTATTTTCCTATTTCAGTATGTGTTTGCGCCTGCACCTTTATGTGACAACCCCCATCTGTTTTCCCATCGTTCCCATCGTGTGTGCCTGTGTGTGTGTGTGTGTGTGTATGTGTGTGTAGTCTATATGTTGGCCATCTTATCTCCCCATTAGCCTCTTGTGCCCTGACCAGTATTCCCTCTCTCCCCTTCCTGCTTTCTCTAATGGGTAATTTAGCCATGCTCGCCTGACATCTAGCCTATTCCTTGTTTAGTTGCCATGGCTACGCAGGCCTATGGATTGCTCCCTTGCTCCCTGGCCTTGCTGTGGATGCTATAGATGTCTCAACTATTAGAGGGCAGAAATGCTAAACATAGAGCCCACACGCACACAGTGTAGGCTGCACAGATAAACAATTAAGCACTCTGACATGAATAGAGAATAATTTCTTTGCTGAATAGAACTGCTGACTTGGAGAATTGTTAAAATTGAAGTAGTCATGAGAGTGATAGCGATGGTGTTCTCATGACAGGTTTACAACCATAATAAATACGATTTTAAAGATTGGCTTTTTGTTTTTTCTTTAACATTTTTGCATTACACAAGCATCTTCCTCTGTTAGACGTTCAAGTATAATAAGTGAAATGTAATGATCAGACACAGTGACAATGTGTCTCGTGTCATGTAGCAGGTCATGTTTTGCATCTCGATACGTCTTCCAAGGTCAACCACTTTGTTCTCATTCAAGCATAATTGACACGAGAATGTTATAAACTCAAGTGGCCTCTTTTGATTTTCCTTTATTGACACTGTAGCCAACTATATCTGTTCAAGTTTTTTGCTTTGCTGTAAGGTTTTATTGTCTTTATTTCCTTGTTATGACAGATCCAAGGCTGGCGGGACGCAGCATCCTGTCGATAGATGAAGCCTTTTTGTACTTCTCTAAGCAAAATCATAACTCCAATCCTCAACCCAGACACCTCCAGAGGTCAAGCTAGATGAATCAGTGCGGAAGCTTAAATGTGTGTGCGTGTTTGCTGTGTATGTGAGCACGTGCACATCTGTGCAATATTGATTTTTATTAGTCGAATATGTAAACCGTATTTGGAAAGTTTTACTCCTCTGCCTTACAAAAAAGTTATTGTACGTTTGTCATCAGTTTTGTGAGGTCATTGTAGTAGAAGCGTTGCCATATACCAGAGCTGCTTTCTACAAAAGTTGCACAACAGTTCTTATTGAAGAATGAAGGTTGCAGGCGGGCAGGGGGAAAAAAAAAGGCAGCTCTGGATTTGGTCTCTCTTCCTCATGCATTTTGCAGACTTTGTAAGTTGGAGGTGGAGGGTTGTAGCAAGGGGCTTGGGGTCAAAACAAACAAGGAGCTAGAAGTTTCATGCTTTTGCAGAAGATCTTGTTGTCTTTGAAGTTCCCACTATCAAGAGCAAAGGAGGAGGGGGTGGGTGGGGGGAGGCAAACGGGTATAGAGAGAGCTAGGATAGGGAGAGCGGCGAGGGAAGGAGAACAAGTTATAGAAGTGTGAAGCCCTTGAGTTGAAACTGTGCCTGCACGGGCCTACAGAGAGCAGATGACAGTAGCTTTGGTTTCTTTTACAGAGCTCACAGTGCTTTTGCCTTACATAACCCCTCCCATTGTGCTTTTTTCAATTATTTGGGGAGAAATCTTAAGTATGCACTTTAAAAGTTAATGCTTTCATGTGTTCCGAAGTAGGGGGAAGAGAGGGGGTGCAGCACAGATCACACATAAAGGAGACGACTCTGACAAGTTCTCAGAATATCGACAATTATATTATTCTATAAGGTATATCGGCGAAGTTTAACAATGTGCATCTGTGTTTTGGGAAAGAGGGAGAAAGGATAGACATGGAGAAAGACATACAGGGTTGTAAGAGCAGTTGCAAGCTGTGTAAAGTCAGACATTCTTATTTTTTACCCCTCCCCCCATCCCAGATTCCCCTTAAGGTGCCCCTCACCCCCCTCCTCTTGCTTCACTGTGAGGTTAAAGCACACCTTCCTACTAAAGGGCTCTGGGGTCACGCATCTGCATGTGAAATGTGAACCCGCTGACATTCCTGGGCAGCCCTAAGCCGTGCAGTCCTTTTGTTCACTAGGGTGCCAGTGTCAGGCCTAACAAGCCCGCCGAGGGTCTCTGAGAGAGAGGAGAGAAAGACAGGGAGAAAGGCTGGTGCGTTATTGATGCCCTTTGCAGCCACAAATGCCAAAGTGGAAGAAAAGAAAAGTTATGTTGCTTGAAATGGTAATACAAGAACTTTCATGCCGGACATCCCGCAAATTGCATTGTTACCATGAGATTCTGTGGCACCAAATGTTATTGCTTTAAGTACATAAAAAATGAATGTATATGAGCGTGTCTATATATTAAAGAAGGTCAAGGCAACCATGAATAAAACAGTCAGGTTTCCTTGACAACAGTGCGGACTGAAGTGACTATGAGACCACCGTTGGCACCAGATTTGTTTATGTTCACAGCTTAGGTCAGAAACTAAACTACATTTACAAACTGGAGCTCTGTTTTCATACTGGTCAGCCCTTTGATTTCTGAATCCATAAAAGTTGACTAAACCTGGTGTGTTTAGCTGAACAGAAGGCTTTCTGGCAGACCTCTGTGGACATGCTAGCTCTTTGAATCAGGCAGTACACAGAGGTGCTATGGCAGGGCCGGGGTCCTTTCAGCCTGTGAATTAAGTTCTGAGGCACAAAGGGCAGCTATTCACCAGGCAGTGATGGACTTCACACACTAGCCTTTATGTCCTCTATGGAAGGCAGAGAGACGAAGAGAGAGAAAAGACAGAAAAGTTGTGAAGGAAGAAGTGAAACAGAAAGTAGAGAGATTGGAGAAGTTTTTAAAGTAGAAAATTTGATTACGTTGAGCAATATGATTTCTGTTGTAGATCAGACTTTTTTTTTTTTTTTTTTTTTACCTGTCTTGGGCGCATGAATGTATTTTTCACAAAGTTTAACAAGACCACATGAATATTTTAGCAAACTCTCATTTTAGTCATCACCCAAGTCTTGATATTTTTTATTTCAAAGAAGTGCCTGTCAGAAAAATAGACAGTTAAACTGAACACAGTGTGTGCACCTGTTATTGCCATCTTGAATCACATTTTTTCAGACTTATTTATCTTTTCAGGGACAGATCAATACCTGATAAATTTTGGAGATCATTTGTGATCTGATCTCTAAAATCAACTCCTACTAAAGGATGAGCCTTTCCTGCTTTGGTTGCACAGAAATGTTTGTGCATGTAACTGATATAAATGCATTTTCCTGTTGCTCCATATTCAATAATGTATATTTGATGGTGATGTATAAATAGTGGTGGAATGTAACTAAGTTGTTTACTTACGTTTTGTACTAAAGTACAAATTCAGGGCACTTTGCTTGAGTGTTCACATTTTATGCAGCTTTTATACATCTAGTTGACTACATCTATAAGGCAAATATTGCATCTGCATTTGTCTGACAGCTTTATTTACTAGTTACTTCTTTTAGATTACATTTTTTTTCATGCCCTTCCAGTGCAGGGGAAATCATGTATTTCCACATTTTGCGATTTCTCATTTGAAATTCTCCTTCTTCTTTAGCTTCAGAATGTGTCTTCACATAGCTGAAAACAGGCTGATTTTTCAGACTTTCTAGAGATACGTGTTTCTCACATAAACTACCTGACAGTATAAAGTAGTTAAAATTAGCTCAACCTTAAAGATCTACAAGATAAAATGCAACATACACAATAACAAAATTAATGCCAAAAGATCACATGACAGGAAACATTTTACTGCAACATGAGCACTTTTCCTTTGATTTGTTAAGTACTCTTGCTGATGATACTTACATACTTTTATGTACTTTTACTCAAGTAAGGTTTTTAATGCATGACATTACATGTGGTGGAGTATTTTCAAAGATGATTGAACTTAAGTAAAGTAGCTAATTATTTTATCCACCACTGTATTAATAAGTCTAAAGGACTGTGCACGCTGTTGCTAAATGTGTAAGAGGTCACACACACACACACACACACACACACACACACACACACACGTATCTATAAGCAGCCCTTTTCGCCGTGCACTTGTATTTAATCTAACATATTGTAAGTGGGGCCTTACACTCCCATCCCACATTCCTTCCCCTGGGGAACCTGCTGCAGTGTGAGTGATTCATTTAGCGCTACTACATTAGAGCCGTCCATACATCCGGTCTGCTTTTCCAAACACATCTATCCCAGTCCTAGTTAAAACACTGGGGGATCTCCTCCACCCCACCTCCACCCCTCCAAAGTCTTTTATGATGTCCATAAAATGGAAGAGTGCAGCTTTACTTGAACTAATAATATCTGAGCTTACAGGGCCGTGATTGATGATCTTTAAAGCCGGCCCGATCGCTCTCATCTTTCTTCAGATTTTTATCACTGACTTGTTTGCAGTCATGTGCAATCACAAGCACCAGGAGAGGTAACAAGTGCTTGATGTATGATGCTTGAGCCACTTTTGTCAGCTGCGCATTTCCCTTCTCTCCCCCTTGCTTTTGTTATTTTTTTCTTATTCTATTTTAACCTCAGGCTTCTATTTGTTGCTTTTCTTGAATTGTTTGCAGACTGTAAGTTTACTCTATTCTATCTCTCTCTCTCTCTCTCTTTCTTTTTTTGTAGATGGTGGGAATGTCTTCTCCTGGGGGATGGGGCAAGAGGTGAGCCAAACATTTTTCCACTTTTGGCCCTGCCAGGAGAGGCAGACTTACAACAACACTGAACTCCAGGGTTTTTTCATATCACACAAGAGTTCTCTTTCTCTCTTTCTTTCTCTCTCTCTCTGTCTCACTTCCATTTTTGAAACATTTTGAGAAGATATTTTTTTTCTTTGAGAGGGGGAGATTAAAAGGTTTTGGAGGGATCTGTGTCCGAGCCCTCCCTTTGAGCACTTAATATCCTTCATGGTGTGCCAAGAACGCACATCTTTTTAAATTCTATAAATCACTTTTATGGGATCTGCTGTTTGTCCATTTCAACTCCTCTGCTTCACATGGACAGAGCAGGAAATCCTCTTTGTGGGATCTACTGTAGTTTATGCATGTGCATGCCCCTTTGAACATGCATAACCAAACGTATGTGCATGTGAGACTGTGTGTGTGTGTGTGTGTTTCTGTTGGCCCTGTCCTGTCTCTCCTCCTCTGTTAGATAAAGAATCCCACCTGTCACTGAGGATTGTTCTGGCCTTTCATTTAAGACGTTCTTTAAAGAGCCGCATCATTACACAGCCTTCAGACAGAGCCCAGAGAGTGTAAAACCTAGGCCCACCTCAATCCCTCTGTTCCCCTCTCTCTCTGATTCTTTTTCCTCCCAGCTTTGGTGTTTATCTGTGAGGTCGTTTGAAACCACGGCCAAAATGTGATCACTTTTACAACGTGACAGCGAGGATGACGCCTTGCCAGGGCAGTGAAACAAACATGTAGGGGAAGGTTAGAGAGACACAAGGAGCAATGAAAATGTTAGACATCACTTGTTATGAGCTTTGACGTGGCCTTGGCTTCCACAGTGCGCTCTTACACTGCGCAGGGGCTTCAAGTCTAACTAGACTCATTGGATTTTCATAGGTGTTCTCGCGTCTATATAACTCTGTTAGTCTCTGCAAGGGCACCGTCTCTTTTTCCTCTCCCTCCTCATCACATTCTTTCTTTCTCCTCTTCCTCCATCTCTCCTATCTTCCTGCCCTCTCCCTCGCTCCGCTGTCTCGGAGCCGTTCTGATGATTGATTGTTTCTCTGTGCAGTCTGACAGGATGTAGCACACACTCGGCCCCAGGGGCCCCGAGCAGACTGCACCACCTGATTAAGACTCCCCCTGTAATCAGCCGCACAGTGCCACACTGAAACAACTCCCGTCAACACGTAAAAAAATAAGAAAGGTTCCACCTCCTGAAAGATAACACTTTGTTTGTCGCTGAAGAAGACATGCGATTAGCAGCCGTCTTGAACTTTTTTTTTTAAACTCAGCTGATACCTTCCTCTCTCTAGGGCTTAAAGGCGCTAATGTATCAGTAGCAGAAGAAAAAGTAGAAAAGCAAAAGGTCTTAAACCTAATAAAGTTTTCTGCTGCCTTACCAAGGTAAACCCAGGCAGCTCTAACCCTATTACGGCTGGTGATAGTATTACAGATAGAAATCTTATTGTTTTCCTCCTATTGAGACTAAAAGACGGACGGCCTGCGCTGTATCACATGATTGAGGTGAGAAGGAATTTGAATGATGTCAGAGAGCGTGTGCCGCAGCTAGAATCAATATGATAACAGCATAACGGGGGTTGCAAGTGTCAAAACAAAGCAGGACAAAACAAAAATAGTGTTTTGTGCAGTAAATACTCACTTTTAAATGTGCTCTTTTTAATAAATAACAATAGCATGTAAATATCTGTATAGTCATCACTGTCACTATACATTATAGGTTATTGAATCAACCTGTAAGCCGGCGTCTTTGATGATGTAAATCTAATACAGACAAATAGATCCGCAGACTGGAGTCATGTCTCGATTCCTAATGCCGGCTCTGTGATTACAGGGTCAACTGTCTGCTAAAGTTGTGTCAGGGAGTTCAGCTGGCCTGAGACCTGAATTGGCATAACATCCAATAGACTTCTAATGCAAGCTCTAAGCAGCCTCAATAATGAGGTAGACAGCATGGCAGGAAACTGCTCTCTCATACAGAGTGGATGGTCGTAGATTTCAGAAGAGGAACAGATTACGGTATATTTGCTTTACAAATAACTTACAAATATGCAAGCAAAAAATTTTCAAGCATTATTTCATAATTAAGGAAAATATTTAGGACTGCAACTATGCAAATTATAGAGAAAGTAAAGATCTTATGTTGAAAGGTTGATTGTCTTTTGTCAGTGTGTGTTTGTCCCAGATGTGTGTTCTTGAACGCATAAAATATAATAGTAAAACAAGCTTGTATGCCTGACATGCAACATTTTACACCAGTTTAGAATAACAAGAGCCGATAACATGACACCAGAGCAAACAGCTCCCTTTTCTCTCATTTGATTCTCAATTTTCTTTTTTTAAATTCATTGGTATTTACTTATTTCGCTCATGAGGGGCTTTGGGTACACACACTTTGTTTAAATGTGTTTAACGTTTTTGTTAGTTGATGTCTCCATGTAGTCATTTGCACATCCATGACCTTTGCATTCTGATGAGGGCTCTTGTGTGCTGAATTAATATGGGCTTTTTAATTTTTGTAACAGACCAGAGTGCAGGGGGATAGCTTTTTATGTTTCCCCATCACACATTTGCTGTTTTTGACAAACGCTTCCCTGTTTTGTCCAGCACTCACACGTGCATTTAATCCATCATTATTCACTGAGTAGTGATTGCCTGTACCGTGTGTTCATGTATGTCTGAGTTAAGGCTTCGGTGTGATCCGTGTGGTCATTCGGTCTGTCAATTGCAATCATGTCTGTAATGTAATAATGAGGGCTGCTCATCAGGCATGTTAAATAATAAGTGAGCAGGCCTGGTCGTGGTGGAAGCCCTGGGCCTGGTTCCAACACAGTTCAGGCCTCATCGAACCCTGGGTCTGTTCCAAATTGATGCTAATATGGTCGAGGCTGCATCAGTGAAGTAAAATGAGCATTATCGGTACCATGAAACTACAGGCTTAGCTTTGTGTGAAAGAACCGAGCGTGAAAACAACATGTCTTTGTTTGTGTACGTGTGTAAGCGCATATGCATGAGTGCTTTTGTCCATTAGCGTGCGTCTGTGCATGCTCTCACTGAAACGTATGTGTACATAGTGTGAGAATCTTTGCCTGTGGGTGCGTTTGGTATTTCACCCGGCTCACATTTATATCTGTCTGTGTTTTCCCTATCCCTTCCTGCTGATGCCATCAGTGCACACGATGTGACTGATGACAGTCGTTGCCACAGTCTGATGCTCTGCTGCTTAATGTCCTTTTTGTTTATTAATTAACTTCAGGACATATATGCTGAGAGACACCTATTGATTCTACTGCTGCATTAATTGATTTTGTGCTTCACTAATCATATTGTTGCTGCAAGATCATTACTAGGCCTCCGTGATCTCTTTGTGGTGGGAGATGTGTGTGTTGATATGCTGATTGTGAGTTTTGTGGTTGAAGTGTTGAGTTATAATTTTGAATGCATATCTTGCTATTTTTTATTATGTGGTAATGTATTGACAATGAGTGGACAGAGGGCGATGTCACAAGTACGAAGACAAAACCCAAATCTTAAGGTAAAATCTTAAGTTTAAAGACCTAAAGTAGTCACAATGCATTCTTTAGCAAAATAAATTACATTTCTGAATGTGAACACCACAAAAATCATTAATTGTATATGTTTTACATTGTTTTAAAAATAAGAATCATCAAGTTTCACAGAAGTTATAAATTTATCGGGGGGG
>JAPZDX010000021.1:23878905-23889846 GCA_029783625.1 Naso annulatus
TGACATGCATTCAAAACCACAGGTCATTAGAAAAGGTAGACCTGTAAAAATTGTGGAATACAAAGGAAACACTTCATGTTTGTGGATATGTTGAAAGGGATGCACTTTGAATGAAAAATGGTCTTCATTAACGGTAAATACTGTGCATATCAACAGAGTATGCACTGAGTTTAGAAAAAAACATTTTTGGTCTAACATTGTAAACAAAAGGAATGCACTGAGGACAAAAACTATTTGTTGTGCAAAAGGTCTTGCAACCATATCAATGCATTTAACATTTAGCTGAACACAAAATTATAGTTAATATTTTACTCTGCATTTTTTTTCTTTTTTTCATTTACTTGTGCCCACTTGCAAACTAGTGAGACACATGTGCCTGCCGCTGCGCACAGATTTTTTTAATCCTCCCGGGTATTGAGGAGAGGGCCACTCGCAGGTCCTGTTCAACAGAGAGACGTGATCTCCTGTTGCTCTTCATGTAAACCAGGGTGGAGAATGCCAGCTCGCATAGATAAGTGGTGGGGAAAAGAAGAGGTTTCTCAGTTGCATGTAGAGAGATGTTTGGACACTCTGATGCAGAAGCCAACCAAAACTGATCCAGAGGGAGCTCACTGAATTTGAGTTTCACTGTGCGGTCCGTTCGGAGCTCTGCGTATTCCTCCCTCTTTTTCAAAGTGAGCTTTGCTGTGAAGGATTCCTGACTGAATGGGTCTGGAATCCAGTCACAGTCCTCTATGTCTGCTACATCTGGAAAATAGCGCTCAAACCTCTCCTTAAGCGTCTGAAGGTGCGCAGCAAATAAGCTGCGTGCACTGGCTGGTTGTGGTGTGCTCCTTACAAGAAAAGATCCATTTTGCTGCTCATATATCTCTTTTTTTTCTTGATTGTCTTTGTGTTTATGTTGTTATTGGATTAATCAGGCCGTTGATGTGTCACACTGTAATGATTCCCACCACCCGGGTTCCGCGCAAACGGTGAAAATGGGTTATTTGGAAAGTAATTAGTGCTTAATTTTGTTTATAGCATTTACATCTGTAGCCTAATGATAGCCTACTAAAATGAGTGCGCACAAAGTATTCATAGAGGCCCTATTACATCTAACATTTATTCATAAATGTGTGCATAGTTATAAAATTAAGCAGTAATAACATACAGCTGTCACAAAATCCCAGGCACACCTGGACTCGTCTCATGGCACACCAGTGTTCTACAGTGTTTGAGGTGGCGACATGAAACTTGGTGACATGAATCAGGACACTCACTGATCAGTGTGCCAAATTTCACAACTTTTTACCTTACGGCTCTATGGGTTGCTGTAGACTCTGATGGCAGAAAAATAAGAAAAGATAGAAACACGGTGGTGGTCCTTGTTTGCTGCTTGGCCCCCAAATATGCTTTCTCTCAGGGACTAATGTCGCAGTCTGCGTTTTTTTCTTTTATTCAACTAAATGTTGATGAACTATTAGGTTGGCCAGCAGTGCTTTGATTTGAAATGTCTTTATTTATGGGGTGCCTTTGCTTTTGACCTTTCTTTTTATGGTTTCGTCCCCTGAATGACCTCAGTTTTGTCTTTGCCACTGGGATTTAGCAAGATTTGATTGAGGTTGTTCAGTAAAAGCAGAGGGTCACTGTATTGAACAGTATGGATTGTACATATAATTATAAAGGAGGATGTAAAAAATGTGATGCAAAACCTTTTAAAGGAAAGGAAGTGTACCTCTGGCTAATACATTCATATACTGTATATCTCAATATATGAATAACTGCATGCTAACAAGGCAGAAGTGTTTCTTGCTGTTATTTCTATGTTTAAACTCTTAATTTCTGACTTTTGGCACTTTATGGTTGTTTTACATAAAAATGATGATAGGTGTGTTCATGTGGATGTTCAATAATCCCTGTTTTAAGCTATTTTTAAATTTAGCTCAATATCTGTGTATAAGATTAAGGCAATAAAAGACCTACAGAAAGTCCTTGATACTGTTACAAAGATTTTAGAGACAATGCTTAAAGGAATAATCCGGCGAAAAATGATCCCAGGGTCTTTTTCTGAATGGGCACTCATCAAATAAGACCTCCAGAGAGTTTTTTCCGCTCATTGACCTGTATTGGGTTTGACCGGAGCAAAGTTACAGCCCAAAAACGGCTATCATGCATCGCAATGAGGCGGTGCCGAACGCGCTTAGAAAACCGGCTCTTTTAACAACTAATACTGCTCAAATTAGCACCACGCGCCTTCAGTAGCATGACTAGGGTCTCTACACATAAAACCAAGCATCAACAACTTATTAAGCATACCGGGAGGTTATTAAAAACTTAGAAGACTTACCTATGGTAGCCCTCGCTCCTCTCGTATGAAAGTCCGTACTAGTCGGCGTACTACTAGTACGGTTTAAAGACATTCCATTCTAAATGTAAACATTGATTTCATTCTACTTTTAACTGGTTTTAAAGGTTACTTGTTCTTTTTGATTATGTGCTTTTAATGAGGTTTGAATAGTATTTTACCTGGGTTTTAAAGGCCCTGTACTTTCTAATCACTGCACTTTATGGTATGATGTCTACTTTTAATATTTAATGTTGTCTACATTTTATGCTGTCTACTATATGTATATATTTATCTGTATGATTGTTGACAGCAAGCTGCACTGTACAGCCCAAAACAAATTTCCCTCATGGACAATAAAGTTTATCTTATCTTATCTTGTTTTATTTAATGTCAGAGCATTATATTATAGAATATTCTGCTCAGAACCTTAAATTTACAACATTCCATTCTGGAACATTGTATTTGAGAATATTCAATTCTATGTTGAAATGTTCCCTTTTAGAACACTCCATTCTGAAAAGAATATCCAATTTCAAAACAGTCTATCCAAGGACATTCTGTTTTCGAACATTTCATTCTAAATTATTCAGAACATTTTATTCTACAGTGCTCTTTTGAACATTTCGTAAGAAAATAGACTTCTGAATTGATGGTTTTTGTTGTTAATGATAATATTAATAATTTTTGGGGGTCTGTTATCAAAGAATTTAAGCTGTTTTAGTCAGGAAAAATGTCAAATGGTGTAATCCTTTTCAGCAGTGCAATCCTCTCAACATGATGACGTACTGTAGCCTGTCTGATGGACCACTGACAGGCAGTGGCATCTCCTGCATTCACTTCATGCATCATAAATGTCAGGGGACACAGCCTGTAATGTACATTAGTTGAATAACATGCAGTATTTTAGTTCAACCTGTGATAGCGAACACTGCAAACCGTTTCTGCAGGCGTTTAAAAGAAAAATACTCCTGCTATTTGATTGGTGGAAGTCTTGTAGTTTGAATGAAAAGAAACATGCTGTGTAATACACAATGGCTTTGTGAATGTAACAATTTAAGCCACTGGTCCTCATTTTAAGATTTCAACAGTAAAGTGTTGCTGGATGTTGACCAACAGATGGCGACACAGACTGCGTGTCTTCTAGTCCCCTGGCTAATCACTCATTTTAGTACCTTTTCATTAGTGTGAATCACCATTTAGTCTGTATTATTATGCTATATTATACTTGTCTGTTCCTTCTCTTCTTGTAAAACTATTTTCAAGCATTCAGAAAGGCTTCTTTTTTGCTTGCTTTACATCTGCCTCTTGTAAGTTTTTCCCTTAAGGTTTTTATTGTTCTGTTCTTATTACAGCATGCAGGAATTTAAATTTGGACACTCATCTGGGAGGACTGTTGGGAATCACACAGCTATCATACCCCAGTTAGCACTGTGAGGAAATTCGTTTGGGATCTTTCATCTGTGTTGTTTCATGACTACAAATGGGCTGTAAAAACATGCATGACAGCATTTCATCTTTAAAGAGGAATAATACATTCAGCTATCATAAAAAATAATGGTTTACTTGTTGTATGCCTTTAAGTTATTTTCATGAACCACATTAGAAGCTCAGAACACTGTTGATGGATTATCAGATACTTTAAAAATCATCTTGCGGCTGCTGACAGACCAAAAACGGATGAAGCAGATTAATATTTGCTATAACTACATCCAAATCATGCCAGTCTTCTCATCCTCTCAGCTGTAGATTGAAGCAGTAGTGATGCATAATGACCTCAGGGATCCTGACGTAAGCACAAAATAAGCATCGCCACACACGTGTTATGTAACCAGCAAGTCTGTTAACTAAACTGAAATTGATGCAAGTGGAATCATTTGTCATCTCTCTCTCTCTCTCTCTCTATCTTTCTCTCTCTCTCGCTCAGCGATTTTTGCCAAAATAAACACAGACGTTCTCTTAAGAAGGTTAAATTACCTATACCCAGCGACTTTAACATGTCCAATAGTGTTTCTATACCCTGTTTCAACATGAATGGCAGTGAATAGGGGTTTAAAAACACAGTCTAAGATCTACTTATACAAATATACACATGGTCAAATTTTAACAACATTTGCAACATTTGTAGAAGATAGGGGCAGTCTCCTGTCAAAAATAGACTGGTGTGATCCTTTAAAACTTCCTCGCCTGATTCTCATCGCAGCCAAAATTTCCTCATAGGTCGGTACATCAAACACATGACCTCATACACAGGTAATCAAACATCTGAGGGCACCGACACAAACCTTTCTTCGACTGTTTGTGACTCCCTGCTCCATTGCCTCTGGCAGGAGGTCACGCGTGACAGCTTTATTGAAATGGACGTCTGTAATAATTACACAGCGTCTTGCATGCACTATTGATCAGGCCTATTGATAAAATCATATTTTACTGTAAAGGTCTGTTGATTTGATGCATTACAGCATAAATCTCGTCTCACAAGCAACTGATTTGGAACTCCTCCTGCTGAGTGATGGATGCTCCCACATCTAAACACACACAAACACACACACACACACACACACACACAGGGCTATTTATATTTATTGTTTGAATAGGGTAATAACAGACACAGGTTAAAGACAGACAGAGATGCAGTGATATCCGCACCTTTAGTCCATCCATATAAATGGACGATCACATAGATCACAAGTGGGATCTGCGAGCCCAGCTCATATGATGTGATGTATAAGCGAGGGTGTTTATGGAGTCGCTGCTCCATCTTATCATGATTTGTATTGTCAGCAGGGGCTGAATCTGCATGGTGGTAATAGATTCTGATGTGGTTCAAATGCCCCATGGTGAATGGGGAAATAGAGATGAATGTGACAGATCGTACAGAACTTGTCCTATATATTAAACGGCCTTTAGAACTGTTCTTGCAGGGAGGGAAGGGTAGGTGGTGTAATGGGTGGTGTGTGGGGAAATGTCATCACTGGTATTAAAATGGTAAGAATCTGATCCTCAAAGCTGACCTCTACAGTCGACACAATGAAATTGATATGATTTCCAGAGGAAGAACATTCAATGCCTTTGCTGCTGCAGTTTTTCTGGTATTAAAGAGTTTTTGTCAGATTGAAGCTGCATGCAAAGTAAAATGCAGACTGATGGAAAACTAAACAGAAAATTTCAGGTAATATACGCTGGTGCCTACGACGTAGCGCATTATCACCCTTTGATCTTACCATGGAAAAACATAATATGCGTAATAGAGGAAAATAACACATTTATTACTCTGGGTGGAAAGGGAAAAATGGTCTTTATGGTTCAGGTTAAAAAGCAGCTTACTAGACCGTGTTTCCGCCTTGGCCGGCAGTTCAAAAGCATGTTTTCTTTTTGGACTTTCTCTGGCTGGATTCTGAACCACTTGGGGGTAGTTCACAAAAGCTGTGGTGCACCAGTCACGGGCTGGTTTTCACATTTAGGAAGCCAAAGGGACATGGGGAACATGTTCATGTTCAAGAGGCCTACAAAATTCCAAAAGCCGGGATACAGAGTTAATCGCTGGCCCAGTCGAGGCCCTCCCAGAGCGGCTGCCCCGGCTAAATGCTGAACAGCCCGTCTGGCTGCAGCACAGGAATGTCTCTCTGCAGAGGAGGGAGGACAGGAACTTGATTTTAATCAGCAGTGATATGTTTTATAAGCTTAAAACCTGCTCCATCCCAAACTCTTTCGAATGCACTGCATTCTGTTGAAAGTAACAGTGTAAATGTTCCAGTTTTTTAGAGAATAAAATAGCACAGCAGCCTCTACGTGGCCTAGAAATAAACAGGAGTGAGGAATCATTATATTAGCAAAAAATGATCATTTTGTAACATAACAGCATTTTTAAAAAGCAAATCATTTTCTCCTTGGCAGGACCAGACATTTATAGCATATGGTTGATACAGTATGGAATCTATCCACAGAAGATGGCACGTAACTAAAGCATATCGCTGACTTTGAACATACTCAATACTTTTGTACCACAGCTGTTTGAAATGCTAATATAGAGCTTGTGAAATAGCAACAATACTGCCAGTGTGCTCCCCAGAGCTGGAGGGAGAAGGCAGAGCAAGACAAAGGCAGTTTTTAATCTGAGCAGGAAGCATACAGTGGCGATTCACTGTGACATGGTGATTGATATGAGTGAGTAGTGTATTTACCGAGACGGACGGGATAGGAGAAAGAGAGTGTTTTCTTCCCATCTGTACGCTTATCTCCCTCCATAAATCACTGCCAATGGGATGCATAAATGTGCACGAGCAAACATTGTTTAGCTCCGACTCAGGCAATTCCACTTTGACCTTTACATTTGGCATTGGTCACTGGTGCTAAATGCATGGCACGACCTTCCCTGACCTTGGGCTATTCATATTTAATAGTCACGAAGCCTGATCGTTTTTCAGTCAGCATACAGTATATGAACACACTCACACACACACACACCAAACAAGTACTGTACTGTGAAGGCAAACAGCATTTAATACCATAATTTGAGATTTTCATCACGGATGGCTTCTGTAATTGTCTGTCTATGAAAGTATCACATAAATGAAGAGAAGATGTCATCCGTTTTATCCTGCTCATCAGTCTTTGTCTTTATAGCTCTGATTCCATTACCCGTTGCCCAGCGGCGTGCTATGATGTCCTCTGTCCATCCTAACCTTTGACTCCGGCCAGTGCTTTAAAGGTTCTGCACTTTGCCCTCTCCCATTTGGCCTGTCTGAAGTATACCTTTATAATTGCCCCTGTCGCTATCAAATGCACATATGAGAGGGTGCAGGGGCAGGGGGCTGAAGTCTGTCCAATAACCTTTTGGCCTCTTGTTCATCCATTCTGCTCCAAGCAAGCACAGCAGGCTTCCTCCCCCCACCAACAATCCCATACTGTATTAGTCTGCATGTCGGAGTTATTGATGTCACTAGAAATATTTTATTGGTCAGTCATGACCTTTGACAGGGGCATTGCAAACACTAACCCCCTTAAAGCTTCCTATTGATGCCTTTATTTGCTGTATTATACGTGTGTCTGTAGATATCTGTATTTATCTGTATTTATGTATCTATATATTTGGTAGATAGATAGATAAACTAGAATTTTAGCACCACAAGGTCAGTTGCTTTTGCTTTTTGGTACTATGCATGTGCAGAAACACTTAAAAATACACACACATATTAAATTTCTTATAATGAAGACCAGTCAGTGGTGCAAAGAGACATTCTGAAAATTTGCAATAAAGGCACAAGATATGAACATAGAAAAAGTTGTAGGTTTTCAAATTAAAAATAAAAAAAGACTTACACATTATTCATCTTTACCTGCCAAAGGGAAAGAAATCAAATACACTTAGACATGCTAAATCCTTTTCTCATCCTGTCCTCCTATCTTTTTACTCCATATACTGTTAGCGTCTTCATCAAAGGAAGTGTAGCTCACACTGAAGCACCCACAATTAAGATAAGCCCGACCACAGCTGGACAATTACCTGCCAACTAACCTTTTCTGGAGGCACTTAAGAATGTAAGGACCCCTGAGGATAGATGTGCCCTGAACAAGCACTTCAACAGGCAAGAGAGAGAGAGAGAAAGGGAGAGAGGGAGGGAGGATGTGAGGTATGAGAATGTAGGGGTAGAGACAGGGCAGCAATGAGGAAGAAAAAATGATAGAAATAGAGAAAAAGGCAGTATCATGGCGAGATTACCTAATCCTCCGTCTGAGAGCAGTATTTGAAGGACCTGGTGGTGTCAGACATGAGAGGGCTTTGTGCAGGTTTACCCAGGAGAGGCCAGCTTAGCCGGGGGATCTAGTGGAACACCAGGTGACCAGTGCTCTGTCCCCAAGCACAAACCGCAGCCTGTGGCTTTGTAAACACTGTTAAATTGATTGCAGGGAGCTGATGAGATTTCCCTGCAGCCTGGGTCATTATCACATTGTGTACCAGCTCTAACTCACTCGTACCAAGCTCCCTATGGATTGTCACTGCGGTTTACATTGTAATTTTTAACATAAGTGACAGTGTTTCCTGTCAAAGGTTCATATATCCGTTAGCTTACATGTGAGAGCTGGTAGATATGCAAGAATTTCAAATATGGCATTAATTTTAATATTAAAAAACAGGCATTTATTCAATTTCCTAATGCTTGCTTTAGCATTTTTAGCACCAGTCAGGGGGTACCAGTCTTTCCTGCTGTGCTGTGGCATGAGTTTCAGCACTGTATGATATCTGATCCCAAAAACCCCGCAGGGCAGCCACAGCGAATCAACAATGGATTAATGGATCTGGTTCTGCTCGTAAATCTCTGTGGGATTGGAAAGCATTCGTGGACAGTCAGCCTGTAGTGGTGTGCTTAATGTTACAGGCAGTTTGGGCTTCCCATCGTTCAAAGCACTGACAGGGTAGTAAAGATGTGGCAGCATCTTATGTCTGTGTTAAATCAGCGAATGTCAGGAATGCTGGATTGTCAGTCTGCAGTGCTAAGAGCCGACCCGACACTGATTCATCGGTCCGCATTTGTTTATAAATAACCCCAATGCTTTTCTGTAGCTCTCACCGTGTAGCAGAATAACTTCTTGCACTACAGCAAAGACGGGAAAAAAGATGTGTTGTGCTGAGATGCCCTAATTCAGAGGTATCAGTACAACCCTTCAACCCTAGCCTAGTGCGGTAAGGCCTCGCCATAGATCACAGTGGTTAACAGTTAGCTGTTCCTGCAGGTGTATAGGGAATGGCAGTAACTGCTTCCATTACTGGAGAGAATGGCCCAACTCCCACAGCCCCCTCCAGACAGCGCTGTCATTACCCATCCATTGTGAGGCCTGAGAGGGAGCTGTAAGTACGGCAGACTTATAGCTTTGTTAGAGTGACTGGATGGTCTCCTCTGGCTCAGCACAGGATAAGGAGGGACAGTGCTGTGGAAGGATAGACTGATACACTGATAGAGATGGAGGATGAGGATGAATCGAACGCCCTCTGATACCACACCACCGCCGCCGCTCCCAAATGTGCTCCCGAGGAGAGTGCAGGCTGGAGGGTGGGGAGGGTTATTTGGTGCTATTTTTACAAGAAACGGCTTGATTTGTCTTAGGCCATTACCGTCTATTACAGCAGCGAGTCTTGGGGAAAAGGTGGGAAGCGGCAGACGCTGGCATTCTGCCTAAAGAGAAATCAATGAAACAAATTAATCCTTCGCAGGCTGCGGTGACACAGTAATCCATCATTCAGGGGGCGCTTTTACACACTGAATCAGGGAGCGAGGCGGGGAGGTGGAGGGATTGGGGGTCGGGGGGCTGGGTTGGTGGGTGCGTGTTGGTTGAGGAGGGATGGGGGGAGAGCGGGACTGAGGCTCTGGGGGACAGGGGCAGACATCCACGTTCCGGTAACACTGGGGTAACGGTGGGTGGTGGCAAGGAATCAAGTGGCTCTGAGCCATTTTTTTACATCCCTGAGCTGCCTGTGGACATACAGAGCAGAAAGAGGAGGAAAGGGACGTAAACACAATCGACTGAACCGCACCGTGGACATGGCCGTGATTACACACACACGCCTACACATATTTTCCATGTTGCCTGTCGCTGCCTGCCGACTTTAACCCTACCAAGTTGATGGCTGGCGCGGTGATGACAGTGATCGGAGAGCTTTATTATTTATTTACGCTAAACATACAGGCAGCCAACTGGTCATTAATGCGTGGACATAACTTGGATGGGAATGAATGGTGGGAGAAACAGAGGCCATGAGGTGGAGGGAAAAAGAGAGCAGTCAGAAAGATGCTGTAGCCCTGCAGAGATGCACTTGTGCTGTACATTAAAACGTCTTTTCTTGCCACCTCAGCTGCACAACTTCTCTGCTAAGCTATATGCATTGTTTTAGTAATGACATATTCTTTTGCATTGTGGATCATCATAGCAACAGCTCTTGATTTTGGAGTCTCCACCCACAGACGTACACAGAACTCACTGCCCTCTCGCCTCAGAAGGCGAAACACTACCCACCATTTTACTATTCAAAGCAGAGAGGCTGTATACATGCACCCAGATCCACCACGATGATGCGCCAGCGCACGGCCAATTAGAGCTCAGATCTATCCGTGTGATTGAGTCATGTGATCAGCTGCCCTGTGAGGAAACAGTCCCGTCCAGGCCAAGATCCATGTGAAGCAGCTGTACCCTCCGATGAATCACACAACAGCCGACATCAAATGCTATCAGAATTCAACAGGGAGTGAAGAGGAAAAAAAACACATACGCGCATATCGAGATTGATGTGTTTTTATTAAGATCTTTGCTGTGTTGCATTGCCTTTTAGTAATATTACATCATTATTAAAGCAAGTTCAAGAGCACCATCCACTCAGTGTTACTGTATCAGCCAGCTTTGTTGGTCTCCAGGCTCCTTTCGTGGCACTGTGACTGCAACGCTGACGTTCATCGATAGTGACTGTGTGTGTTTTTACAGCAGCAACTTTTAGCTAGAGCCCTGATGGAGGGCGGTGATGCTTAGGAAGCCGGGGTCAGTTAATGGAAAAAAAAAAAAAAAAAAAAAATGTAAAAAAAAAAAAAAACAAAAAAAAACAAAAAAAAAAAAAAAAAAAAAAA
>JAPZDX010000021.1:23908612-23920107 GCA_029783625.1 Naso annulatus
GAGGAATTTGTTCTCTCTCTCTCTCTCTCTCTCTCTCTCTCTCTCTCACACACACACACACACTCTTCCTCACTGTGATATCAGAGCTCACATGTGATTATGTATGGGTGTTTTTTTCTCTAACAGGACATGATTGCAGGGTTGAAGTGTGCAGAGTATCACAGCCTTCCTGCTGTGCTCCTGCACAGAGGAACAGCATGTTTATGAGGTCGCTCTCATCTTTGATATCAACGTTGGCGTTTGATCATTAATGTCGGGGAAAAAGCTTAAACTTTGACTTAACCTGACTGGAGGGAAATCCGCCCCCCAAAATCATAATGTTATCAGTAAGACCCAGCGCTGAATTTAACGTAACATATTCATACACCTGCATTAAAACAATCATTTTTATCAAGTGTGGACTTTGTGGAATGTGTGTGTGAGAATTATTTTATTTTAGTCAGTCAATATATGTCTCCGCATCATGAGAAACTCTGAATAGTTTTGGTGTCTTTCAAATTAAACACTGCAGGACAATCCAAATTAGAATACTCCCTCTGCATTTATTGGCAACTCTCCTTTGCAAACACACACAAACAAAAGGTCACACATGTGCACACACACACACATATGCACACACACATATAAGCACATTTCCTACATGATTTCATTTCCTGTATCAGGGCTATTTCAGTTTATTTGGATTTCCCTCCTCATTGTCTGCTTGTCACCTGGATTTATTGTTGTTGCTTGTTTTCTTTCTTTTCATTTCATTCAATTTGTCATGTTTTTATTTTCTCACCTGCACTTTTATCTCTCCAAGCTACTAATTTAATATTTTTTAATCATTTCCCCACCATGTTTTTACACTTTGCACAAATATTCCCAGCCCTAATTTGATGCAACATTCTTTATTCAGGCCAAATGAAGTGTAAATAATAAAATAAAAGGCATCAGTCATCATGGCCAAATTTTGGATTCTGCGCTTTAACCTGCCACTCTGCTACTTACACATGTGGAAATAGTCGAGAAATTTGCCCTGAAGCTTGGTATCTTTTCTTGTGCAAGAAAGAAAATAAAGATAGGAAAATAAATTGTTGCAAGTTGAAGTAATTTACATGTTGTATCACAGCACTGCTGTTAATATTACATCTGAATTCATTCTGATTCAGAGTAAATAGTTTAAAAAAAATCTTCAACCCAAATTAAAAAAGGCCCCTCAGCAAAAACACACTATCATATTTTAATTAAATTTTTCTTCCTAAGGGCGTTAACAAGGCTGAAAGGTACTTTTGGTCAGACACTAACCCTGACAAACACACATACACACCTTTTCTTCTTCACCTTGAGACAACATACTGCACTGTGATATGAGAGCTGTCTTCTCCTGTATATTGCAGAGGTGTGAAAATTATCAGTTTCTCTGTTCTGTTGTTTCCAGTTTCATCCACACGTCACCACATGAAATATCTGTTCACCTCACAATAATGCTGCTCTTCATCACACACTGAACAGTGATACCAACATAGAGGAGGAAGAGGAGGTTTTTCAGCACTGCGGATGTTTATTTCACTTTTTAAAATGTCGCGAAAAACATGAGGACATCAATTATTTTTAAATATTTCCTCAAAAGCAAGAGCCCTCTCATTAGATTGCGCAGCTTCAATTTTATCAAAGTAACCAACTTTAGCATTTTATGTCGTGGCCTTTTATTGTCAACTTATTTCAAACGTCTTACTTTTCACAGGGAACACAAACCTTTTGAAGCCTTGAAGCCTTGTGATTTTCCACTTTTAAGTTCCTTTTAATTAAAAAAAAAAATCCCTTTCTCACATTATATGACAGAATGCTCGGTGTGCCCTTTACATTGACTGCATTGTCTACTCTGGGTAAAATTTCCAAACCTATGGCATTTTTTTTTAGCCATGCCATTAAATTAAACACACATTTCCAAAGTGTATGTAAGACGATTTTTTTAACTTTTCTCTCAATTTGATCCAAGCATTTGGCGTTTTTAAAAACATTGTATTTTCCTCCTGAACTGAAAATAAAGTTGTGTGAGTTTTAACAAGGCTTGGCTGCACATTTGAAGTTAAGGGAGAGCTTTATATTTGTTAAAAGTTATCAATGAAGTTATTAAAAAGACTATTATTTAATGTTTTCTTACTGAATTAAAGCTGATCTGAGAGAATTAAAGACACCCTTGAACACAACTTATCCACACTGTGAGGATGTATTCCCTCTTTTTCCTAAATGTAAAGCAAACAGGCCGTTATCAGGCCTGAGATTTTAGTGTAACTATAATAATGAGATATGCTAACGTTTTTATGCAGGAATAAGATTCTTATTTTTTCAGTGGTTAGCTTACTCTTTTTTAAATCTTAAATGCAAGCGTTGAGTAGGAATAAAGGTGTTTGTGTCTTTATCCGATTTTTACTTCTGTCAACTAATTCATTCCTTTTTAACATCAAATTCTGCTTTTTCTGTTTGTTTTTCAAAGAAAATAACGACTAGAAACTAAAAACATTCACTGAATCATCTTTATTTACAGAAAAGGTGACAGGGAAAAATGACAGCGCTCGCTTTCATCAAAAAATGTTCCATAAAACAAAAAGATCAAATAGTTAAAAAACAATTTTACTGTTTATTCCATATGAAAGCCACATGTTTGAGTAACAGTTCATCTTTTCTTTCCAATAAATTCTCCAACAGTGATTTCATTTATGTTTTCAGAAAGCTTCATTAGCTACACTGTAATGAAAACACACAGCAGGCCCACAGACACGTTACAAAAGGGGAAAAAAACATTTGTTTTCTGCGCAGCACTTTGAGTATGTTGTGTTTTATATATTTAATGAAATGCAGATGTCATTATCTCATTAGCTCGTGTTCTCCGTAGTTTAATCTGCACATTAAAAGCTGCTCAAAGCTGACATGTTGGGTTTCATTGCAGGATACTTGCTGCTCTATGCAGTCACATAACTGCAGAAGCACCACCGTCCCCCATTCCACACATTCCAGGATTTCCCAGCAAGCATTGCAAGCAAGCCTAAACAAGTCACGTTCTTTACTCAGGGAGAATTTCACACAGGCGAGTGACTGAGGTCTCCTGCCTTCCCTTTAGTGTGCAATCACATGAATGCACTTTTACATCGCAGTCTTCTTAAATACAAAACTATTTTTAAAAGCCACACAGACAGGATGAGACTCAGCAGACTGGCTTTAATACACAGACATTTTTCACCTGAAACGCGGCTCTGCGGCAGGTTAATCTCGGCCCAAAACTATGCTTCCTTTCTGTTTTTAATTATTACTTGTGTCCTTGTGCTGCAGCATGTAACAGCAACTTGACTGTGGTTAAACATTTCCACCCAGAGAGGTCTGCTGACAGTCATCAAAACAAACAAACCTCTCTCCTCTCTTACTTAAGGGTTCGAACATGAGGCACACACAGGAGCAGTGACACCTAATCTCAACACAGAAAGAAAGAAAGACAGAGAAGAGAAGGCAAAACGCTGGAGGGTGGGAGGGGGGGGTGCTCCCTACATTCCTCCATAACCTCCCCTCCCCCCATCGACCTGCTGCTACCACTGAGGATGCTCAAAAACACACATCAACCCCCCCACCCCCCCGCTCTCGCTTTTTTCATCTGCTTATTTACCATCAGCACACTGACAGTGTTTAGTGTGATGACAAAACAACACACAGGTAAAGAAAAAAAAAAACACACACAAGAGACTGAACTCCATTGAAAAAAACGTGAATTTAACAGGAAATTAATTTGCCATAAAGTGCAGAAAACTTTTAACTCCATCTCAGATTAAGAAAAGAATTTGGCTGTTACAATAATCTATTTCTGGCTTTATTTAAAACAAGTTGCTCTTCTGGTGTTCAGCCATTTTACAGTTCACTTTACGTGATGAGCCACATTTTTTATGAGCTGTGGTGTCAATTAAAAGTAAGTGGTGACTCCCAATCACCATCATACAAGATGGACAAAAATCAATATTATACCCTTTGAAAAAAAAGGTATAATGTTATTTGTTTCCTTCCTTTAAAAAGGTCTCATTTCTAAATGCACATCAGTCTGAATGTACATATACTTTAAATTTAGGTCATGAGGGATTCCTGCTAGCCTACAAATGTGTGAACTCTCTTCTGTAAATACACAACTGGGTAAACAGTTTAGGAGGCTTTGCTCTGCGCCACCACCTGCCATCAGTCATCAGCTCCACTTCTACACCGACTCGTTTCAAACGAGCCCTTTAGCACCCGTTTAGTGTGAGCTGAGGCCAAATGCTATGACAATACTATTGCACTGCTAGAATGGATGGTACAGTAGTGCAACATTGTCAAAGCAGCTGACCTCAGCATGTGTCAGCACGTGGACGTGGGGACAGCCATTCTTCACTGCCAAACTCAAATTACATTTAAATTCGCAACAATGCTGTTTGTCTGCATCGACTGCTGGGTGTAAAAAGGTGCTGAAATGCTCCAATTGTGCTAAAATTTTGAATTTTGCGGATTTCTTTTAGTGTTTACGTAATAAGGGCTAAAAATTGAACTCCAAAGTTCAGATATGTGGCTAATTTAGCAGCATTTGTACCTCTACAAAATGAAGCACATTAACAGGGGGAGACTGATTTTTCACATTAAAAACGCAAACTCACAATCACATTTAAGGACACCCTCACATCTGCAAGTGCAGGTTAAGAGTTAAGGCAGTAAAGGGAGGTGTGGGTCTCTGTTTCATCAGCCAATGCCCTTTTAATATTGCACTGCTCATCTCAACGTCCAGTAGTGCAACAGAAAAAGGGCAGTGGACAACAACATGGACACCACCAGACTCCACTGCACATACTGACTCAACTATCCACCTTTTTCTCCAATGGAGTAAAAAAAAAATAAAAAATAAGGAACAAAAACACATGAATTACACTGAAATCACAAATAAGTGAATTATAAACTCTTCTAGGAATTCTTGAATCAAAGCACAGTATCAAAACCTTTGTTGATCACACAAATAATCAAATCAAGCAAAAAGTCAAACAGGATTTCAAAGTTTGCAAACTGTTGGTGAGTCTTCCTTGAAGTTTCTACTGCACAAAATCAACCTATCAATGTGATTTTTTTTTTTTACCTTAGCACTAATTATTCCTCTGTGGGAGACAGAGTTAGGGTTTTACAGTTTAACAATCTAACTGCTCAATGGCGGAGCTAAATGAACTTCCTAAATTAAACAGCATTGGTTACTCTCACCCTGGGAGAATGGGAATTTCCCAGCATGTGGGCCCATACTATTCTCTGCGGTGAATGACATGCATTCTAATTTTGTGGGAGAAATAGTAGGTTGGAGGCGCGGGGGTGGGGGGTGGGGGCACACTCCCAAAGCTTTTAGAGAACTACAGGCTGCCCCCCCTCCTCCCCTCCTCTTCATCATCAGACGTGTTGCTTGTGTGCCATATTGCCCACATCTTCATCTGCTGACTGGCAGTGATGAGGGACAGGAGGACAGGAGCTGAACTGCATGTAGCACGTTGCAATGTCTGAATTTGATATCGCCATATTTGTTGTCTGCCTTCCAGGACTGCGTGGGGGAGGGGTTTTGTGTGGCAGTGGTTTATTTATTTGTATTGCCTGTCTCGTTAAAAGGTTACAATATTAAGGTATTAATTAGCTCGCGCTCAGGCTGGATTGATGCTATAGGTTGTGCTTTAGGTTGTCCTCAAATGCTCTCTCGCAGGGGATGCAGTTTTCATTCTCATGATTAATGTCTTTTCAGGCATATTGTACCTATTAGCTCCCAATCGACCTGTCTGGAGCTCGGGGTCGGTTGTCAGGTGCCTTGTTGTTGCCTGAGCTCGTGCACGAACACAAATGTGATATTTCTCTGGCGTGGATCGTTGTTTCCTTGTTGTGGATGTGATTCTGCCGGAGCAGGAGGTCAGGTGAAAGTTGCAGAATAATGAGCCGATGGGGGCCTTTCCTCTCTGCTTAATACCGGAGGCAGAGCATCATAAATTTAGCCTAAAAATTAACAATAGACACACAAGCAGCATCCTCTAAAAGGCAGCCTTAAAACAGATAATTACTGAAGCGCAGGAATTATTTAGCGTGTTTGTCTTTTTTAATAATCCAGAGGATCGTTTCCTGGACGGCGAGGAAGGCTGCGTGTGAGAGCAAATGTTTGTTTTTCAAAGAGGCTGAATATTGCGTCACCATGGCCGTCACAACAGTCCAGGTCGTTTTTGTTTTATGTAGCTCTGTACTAAATTGTTTGTTGGGTTATTAAACGCAGCTTTCAGCTGGTTGTCTCCACGTAATGTATTCTAAATCCCTCTAGAGTAACTATCTTTTATCCTCTTGCTGAGAGCATTCGGTTATACAATTGTTACACTACAGGCTATATAAAGCAATAGTTCAAAAGCAGATGAAATGTTGGCATGTGTTCCTAATTAACGTTTGTGAATAAGCAATAGAAACACGTGGGGAAGTTAGGAAAAATGATATTTTCTGTTTAGGCTGTGGAGCATTTTTAACTCTCACTTTTGACAGTATATTATGCAACATTTCAAATATTACAACAAGCTTCAAATGTCAGCTATTTTTTCTCATTATTTTTCAAGCTGACGTTTATCAGTAAATTCCTTATCATCTGTTGTAATAGCAACATTATTTGGGCTCACATTCAATTAAATAAAAGGAAAGGAAAATAAGGGCACTGAGAGAAAAGTAAACGCACTGTCAGATTGGACTGTAGCTGCGGTGGGTAAGGGAGATGGATATGTGGCACACTATGGCCCCATTTGTGTCTCTGTAATTTCGGAAACTCCGGTTACCAAAGTGTTACTACAAAATGAGTTAAATAACCATTTACCTTTGTCTGGTTTCATTCATCAAACCACAAGTGGAGGACTCCTAACACGGGGGGCTATTTGTTTGCTTTACACAAGCAGCTGGGTGCGATTTCACGTTTGAGATATCTGTCTGAAAGCGAAACATTTATTATCCTAAGTTGTCAGCGAACCTATTTCTCCAAAACCCACAATGCAAGCCAATTGTTTTTTATGCAGCGCTGGAAATGTCCTATTGGCGTTACACGTCACTTCATTTCACTTATAGTAGCCTAGTTTCCCCGGTCACATTTGACAAATACTGTTGTTTGAGACAATAACAATTTCCAAATAGCGGCTCCGTGTATGAATGGGAGGCCCTCTGAAGTATGACACGGCTTATTTCTCATATTGTCTTGTGCGTAAAAATGATGACAACACGGGGACAACAAGTGCTCCGCCGTGTCTACCACGCACCTCATTCACACGAGCTTGCAAAATGGCTGGGAACGGCGCGCTGAGGACAAATGTCCAAAATTAAATGGATTCCCGTGAGATTTTTTTTTTCTTTGCGCTATATCTCAGCAAACAGCTCGACTTTTCTTGTTCTGTTGACTGTACGCAGTCAATGGAGAGAGGCATATCTTATGATTACAGTGTGCTGTTCTGAGATCTGTCCGCGGACCTCATAGGCAACCTTTAAGCCATGGATCAAATCCAGCCCTACGGGGTATAAAATATCCCTAGTTGTGAATGTAACATAAGGGGACGCCTCCCGGGGACGCCTTCACGCGCCCGTGGGTGTATGCGTGAGCGTGTCACACTGTGCCTGTGTGTGTGAGAGCGCACGCAAGTTTGTAATGATTGTCAAAACTGTGTGTCGGCAGTGATCGGATTTTTATATACGTGTGAGGTCTTTCTGTATGCGGGCGCGTTCTTTGCATGCCCGTGCGTAAAAGCGTGTACCTACCAGCGTGCGTACGCGTGTGTGCGCGCGCTGCTGGCCGAGTGAGAGCGACAGGGAGAGAGAGAGAGTGGGAGAGAAAGAGAGAGAGGTGGTTGTGAGAAAGAGCCCGGATCGCTGTGTAAGCGGATCCCTTTGTGTTGATTTAGGAAGACGTTTGCTGTATATAACGTTCAAGGCTGATAATATCATTGCCTGGCCAGATAAATAAAGCATTGGCCAAAACCATCGGGTCAGCTATCGATCCGCTTTTTCTCCCTGAGAGAGGGAGGGAGAGAGAGGGGGGGTGGCGGACAGGAGGAGGGGGGTTTGAGAAAGAGAGGGAGAAAAAAAAAAGGGAGAGAGACCTCACTCATTAGCATTCCACAGCCATGGACTAAACGCTGACAACTAACAGAGATATCCAGCTCTACACCACTGCATGCATTTTCCCCTCTTTGTCTTCCTTCCCCTGGCCCTTCATTTCCAGCGGACAGATCTCTCGTCACAGCCAACACATTTTTATTTATGCCTTCCCCACTCTTTTTGCACGAATGGACCCCGTGCACAAGAGAAAAACCGTCCAGTAAAGCAGAGGGGAAAAAAGGGGGGAGTGATGTTGTAAAAGCTGTGCAGAAGTGACAGCGCTAAGCACACTGGCTTTACTTGGGAGAGATACAATTGTGTGTGACTTGACAATATAGACGTGGGAGACGTTTTAAATTTCAACCTTAACTGCTCTTATTTAGATATTTGAGGACTGAAAAATAATTGCAACCCGCATGCTTCTAAATCAGAAGGTAAATTCTAATCATTTTATTTAAAATTTAACAGTAGGTTATTCTTTTCCTTGTTTTTGTACGCTTGGTTCAATTTTGTGTCATAACTGCAGAGAGTGTTTTTAACTTTAAAACGCTTGTTTAATAGTTTTTTAATAAACCTGTTTGTACGTCTTCAGCACAATCGGTGGGATAAAATAAACAGACTTTAAAACGCAGTTGAAGCAAAAACAGAAATTCTAAAATTAGTTTTGTTTGTATTTTACTTTATAAATAGTTTCTAATTATATTATTTAAAAACTAGTGAATTGATTTAAACTTTAATTTTGAATGAATGATATGACATAATTTGGACAAGCTCCTTTTTTTCAGATGACGATATCTTAATGTGCGTTCAAGTCTTGCCCAACAATGACAGCTGTTCATCTGATAGTAACTTCTTTCCAAGTTTTCTCCCCTCCCACCCCGGGGCCCCCGGTCTCTGTCTTGCTTTGTTGTTTTAAAATATGCATGTCTCTCCGGAATGCCAGTCACGGGTCCAAACTTTGTGTGTCCCAACCTCCCACATGATGAAATGATCCTTTTAAAGCGGGCTCAATATGTCTCAATCTGCACTCCTCTTCCCTCTCTAAAGCTTCTGGGCTCGGGACACAGCCCAGAAATATATTAATTAAAGCGCACTACCACAGACTTTATAGCAGTGGGGAAGAAGTGGCTGGATCAAGTCAAGCTCTGTCAACGACGGATGGATGAAGATTCGAGGCAGGAAAAGAAAAGAAAAAAAGTAAGGCTCATTTTGACGCTCTGTCTCTCCCTCTCTCTCTTTCCTCTATGTGTGTGTGTGTGTGCGTGTGTGTGGTGTGTGGTGTGTGTGTCTTTTGCACAGTGTTCTTGTGTGTTCCTCTGACTGAAACGGATAAAGCCGGGGGGTAGTGAGTGAGAAAGAGAGAGAAGTGTGAGACAAAAGTGAGGAGGGATATATATACGTGAAAAGTAAACTACGACAGACGTGTGTCTGTGTGTGTGCATGTGTGTGTCTGCCTGTGTATATGCAGGTGTGTGTGCTTGTCATCACCAAGAAATTAATCAGCACGTGGCATTAAACTTCAAAGTGCAAGTTTTCTCACTGGTGTAATATACAGTATAGAGCCATGTGTTTACTAGTGTGCGCACGCGCGTGTGTGCGCGCACGTATATACATGCTGTGGCGTATAAATCACACCAGCAACCATGAAAATAAGAGACCCGGATTGTCGGAGAGGAAATGCTTGGTTTTAAAGGGGAAAAGCGTGAGTCGGATGTAACAGAGCGTTTGCAGCTCATGAGAAACTCCTAATTCATTCTGTCAACTTTCAGAGGATGTACGTGTGTGCGTGTGTGTGTGTGTTTCTCTGCGCCAAAGTGATGCAATTGTAGAAGACAGTGCGTCTTAATAATAACTAATACCAGCGCGTCTAATGATTAACTCTGAAGTTGGTGAAATTTCGGAGGAAAGTTGGAGCTGAAGCCGGTTAACCTGTTGCTTATGGTCCAAACATAACAGCAACCTCAATACTGTGTTAACATCCCATGAGCCCTGCAGCACTTCATCCCATAATAATCCACCCTCTCCAAAAATGTAAACAGACCAACACTGGGAGTCGTTGGGAGATCCGCACAAACAAACTGAATTTAATTACTGTGTTCATTTATTAAATTCAGATACGTTTTAATAGACATCCCAACAGTCTGATTATGTCAACATATGGGAGGCCACGCAGCAAGGCCCGGGCTTACATACCTGATAACGCCTGGGCTTTTCAGCAATATTTACGGCTTCTCTTTCTAATACACTCCAGATGGTGTGTGTGTGTGTGTGACTGTGCCACCGCAGTCAGCGAGCTCCTCAATTTTTACTCAGCAGCATTTTGTTGCAGTTACATCAATGCACAGAGAATTTATTGGTGACCCATTTTATGCTGCATTTTGAGCAAAAAAATACAGAAAAAAAAGAAAAAAAGTTAATATAAAGAAAAAGTTTTGGCCACCAGTGAGCTCTGCTTTATTTTTATGCGAAGTTTTTTTTTTTTTTTTAAACTGCTTTAAAGTTTAAAAAAAAAATCTTAAAAAAAGAGAAGAATCTCATTAAAGTATAGGGCTTAAATAGTCCCCACTTCATGGTTTGATGGATTAATATGTTATGAAGACAAAACACACAGGCCGCATTCATGCCTGACCAATCTTTGTTGTAGCCTGTGCGGTTTTTTCAGCCAGTCACTCAGGCAGAATAATGCTTGTAAAGATATAATCCACTGAGCCTATACCCTCTGTAGTGCTTTGCTATATTATCCACTGACAATAGATTGGCAAGCTTTTTAGCAGGTATCCAACCTCCCAGCTACACACAAGTGAATGCCATTTGCTGAGGATTTGGTCAATGGACTAATTCCATTTATATCTTATTATTACGATATCAATTTTAGGATGACATGACGTGTTTGCGGTAGAAATTTTTTTCTTGGTTCATTTGTGCAGATACTCATAAAGTTGTTATCTGAGAAAAACAGAAACAAAAAAATAAATGTGATTAGTTTGCATCTGTGCATGAAACAAAAGCGTGATAAATGTTTAGGCAACCTGCAGCAGAACGGCCAATAATGGCCCTGAGAACATTGTAATCATCTTTCTTTCCATCTATGTATGTGTCTGTCTATGTCTTGTCAGTTGTGTTATGGGTTGTTTTACTGTCGAAGTTGCAGCTCATGTTGTCACTCTCCGTGTTTACCTGGCTGACTGCTGTAGGTCTATTATGATCGACTGAAACGATGCATTGAAGGGTATTTTTCATCTATGGCACGGTGAACCGCTCCGCACAGTGGTAAGGTTTCCCCCTGACTCCCTGTAGTCTCTCTCTCTCTCTCTCCCTCTCTCTCTCTCTCTCTCTCTCTCTCTCTCTCTCTCTCTCTCTCTCTCTCTCTCTCT
>JAPZDX010000021.1:23937730-23953964 GCA_029783625.1 Naso annulatus
ATTTATAATAAACAGAGCAACGGACTCGCCACAGTTTTAGAGATATTTTAAAAAGTAAACACAGCTCTGCAAAGTATTGGCTTAATAATAAAAAAATAAAATAGTGCGAATGTGTGTATGAGACATTGCATTCAAATTTAGCTCCAACTTGAGAAATTAAAAAAAAGATATTGCTTATTATAAGCACTGAAATCCCAGAAATACATGGCATAGGTCAGGAAACACATTTTACACAAAGCTGAATGAGAAATCAGGTCTAAAAGCTGACTGCATGTGCGGAGGAGTTAGACAATGAAGAAGTCATAAAAACAACAACCCTTTGTTAAAACAAAACAAATGGCTACCAGTTAAGAGTGTGTGTTCGCTCTTATTAAAAACATTTGTGGTGGGTGATGCTTGGGAAAAAAAAGAAAAGATGGTCACTAATCAGGCTGAAATGATATGGAACCTCTACAGATGAGCTGATTTCTGGAAGAGCGGCTCAGGCTTTAGGACCAAGGGGGAAAGGAGGAGAGATGGAGAGACTGAGCAGTGCAGACTGGAGGGCAGGCGGGGCATTAGCTCAGTTCAGGCTGATGTCAGGACAATTAGAGGTGCACCACAGTGCATTGTGCACAGCGCCTGTCAGCCTTAATCTCTGCCGCCGTGGCCCGTACCCGCAGCCAGGCCACAGCCCACGGGAAGCTCTAACACTCGGCCCATATTGCTTTGACAGTTGCGCTCATCTAGAAGTAATGCAAAACGTTATTGTGATGTATACATGGTGACCCTGTACTCTTGTCTCTTCCAACAAGGCTGTGTGCGCACAGAGCCGGGGTAGGACTGGAAGGGAGAAATGACACTTAAGAGGAGAGGAGTTTGGAAAGAGAGATGAAGAGAGGTTACAGAGGGAGAGAGGGAGGAAAAAGAAAAATAGCTGAGAGGATCTGGAACCTTCGTCTCTCCTTTTCTGCATTGTCTCCTCTGACACCTTGCACCCAACTCTCTCTCCTCTTGTTTCAACTCATTTTTGTCCACTCCTACAAATCTTGGTGTTTGCTTTTGAAGGAGCTGCTGCGTGTGGTGACGATGTTAGAGCTCTCCTCCGCCTCCTCATCCTCTTTTACTTCCAGGACCTCACTGAAGAACCTGAAGATGGAGTCGAAACTCACCCAGGAGGTCAGCTCGTGTCTCTCTGTGCCTGCAATGTGAAAGACAGACAAAGTAGCGTTCACAAAATATTTGCTTATATTACTTAAAAAGTAGCTTTGCATCACATAAAACTAAAAGGCGAAAATAAATGAACACAATTAGAGAACATGTTAAGTCTTGTAAGGCTGCCCACTCCCACAATGCATCCCATCGCTCCATGCTAGCCTGAGGCCTTATGCAGGAGTCTTTGGTCCAGTGGGACTGCCCTCATGTGTTATCCAAGCGGATACCTGATAATCAACACCACTGCACGTCCCTCTTTCCATCTCAGGCCTTCCAACATGACCAAAGTTATGCACAATGGGCTCACTAAGCGAAACCAGTGGAGCGGTAGTCATTCATTCAAAAGGGCTGATTGAGGATAGGCAAGACAGAGAGTGCAGCGAGGTAACGAGTGAGCATATCATGTGGTCTGGCTGTGGCGGGGGGAGGCAGCAGTGCTGGATTTCCCTCTGACCTCCTCCAGGTCAGTAAGTTCCCAAGTTGGGGTCACTCTGGAGCTTGAAATCTGGTACATGCACCTCAGGTTCCTGTCCGCCTCGGGGGTTAGGGTATCACCGGCCAGCTTTTCAGTGCGATAACTTGCAAACTTGATGGTAGTTTCTATGTTTCTCCTATGTCAGCTTGTCCTGCTACAGAGCAACTCAGCTCTGCATGGGAGCTTCGATGATGAGGACAGCTCGTGGCTGCAGCTGTTGCAAAGCTCATCTCAGCTCAGCTCCTGCTCACTAACCATTCAGCAAGCGTGCTAACAGATAATGGCTTGTTTCTGCCGCCGCTGGCTAGCAGCTTAGCTGCTTAGCAACACAACTGTAACCGGACTTGAGGAGCCACACTGAGGTGCCCTCCGTATCCCAGAGGGAGAATAGGTTTGCTGCGAGACAAAATTAAGAGTTTTATCCCTTGATAGATCTGAGAAAAAATTTGCATGTGTTTACAGACAGAATGATGAGTGAATAAAAGCCTTGTAGTAATGAAATTTTATTTTTGAACCCTTATTTACACACACAAGGGTGTTTTTTTTCGTAGCTGTTGATGTAAGGACCTGCATTTGTTTTTAAGAAAAGAAAATTAAAATGACTTCCTACAATTTTCTCAGCAGGCTTAGCATCTGAAATTTCAGTTAGGGTACTATGAAAACAAACAGTCCAGAAACAGTGTGAGAGCCACAACCCTTCTGGAGTCCAGTCAGTGGAACATTAAAGATACCTCTGCTCCTCCCCTCACCATCTTTCTCCTCCTTCCTCCTCTCTCCTCTGTGTACAAGCGATCGGCTATAAAAAGCCAGACTAGAAGGCCGCAGGGATACAATTAGGAAGCACCTTAAAGGCTCTCTCACTGTAGACAGGCCTCCGATGACCACTGCACTGACCCCATGTTTATTAGATTGGCCCCTGCCTGGACGCATTAATGGCAAAGGTGTGCATGCATGTGCGTGTGTGTTTGTGTGTATGATTGTCAGAGTGGGGGTAAACGTGGGGTCTTTAGCTGAGAGTGGATTTGGGTTTGGTAGCTGGTGGTGTGTTAGAGTATGTAAGGGGGTTCTCGATCATTCGGAGATAAGGGACTCTGCTGCACGCTATATAGTGAGCAGACTGCAGTTAGTGCCTTGGGTCAAATTTACTGGCCTGGCAATCATGGGAGTCAATAACCCAGCACTCTCAGTGACTGTGCTACCTGTGTAGGGCTCAACATAACATCCATCCCTGGAAAACAAAGACACAGCCCTCTCACACCTCTAATCTATCATTTATATCCAATTTAAGGCACTGATCTTTTTTCCACCTCCTCCTCCTCCTCCTCCATTTTCCTCGTCTCATTGGTCTCTCCCTCACTAGTGTTTTTACTTCTGTTTTGTCCTTTTTTTTTCTTCTTCTTCTCTCCTGCAGAAGCGATCAATGCCGCAGCGCTCTCTCATTCACCCTGAACTGGCGGTGAACTCCTCCGGATCGCCGCCAGCCTCTCCACCCTATCCCATCGCAGTTCGGGGTCACCAGGGGGGCGTCTCTGTGCCAATATGCAGATGAGCCTGTGCCCCTCCAATGACTCTGGTGTGAAGCTCCACCCCCTCTATACCGTGGAGCCCCCACACCCCTCGACAACCCTCGCACACATAGAGACATAAACCCACTCTCACACTGGCTTAAATAGGCCTTTAACAGCTTACGTCCACTCTTCCTTTAATAGCCAAAGTGTGTCGAACCTAATGGATGTTGTCAAAGCTGTGATGTGACCACTGATTTAGAGGAGCAACCCTTAATGACCAGGCTTCACTAGCCACTAAAGACTGAGTGAGAGAGGAGAAAGAGACAGAGACAGAGACAGAGAGAGCAGGAGAGAGAGAGAGAGAGAGAATTACCTCAGCTATGCCACAAATCAGAGTAATATCTTTAAAACATGTGGGGATCGATGAGGTGTCATCTGGCTGTATCCCGTGTGCAAAGTGATCCCATAAACAGCCACCGATAAGTACTACTTTATCTGCAATTTTAGTCCTTTACTGAAAAAACTTTTTCAACTGATAAGCAGATTTTTGTTTTATGAGCAATTGATTTCATGTACTGTACGCATTGTTTGAACAAGATATAACAGAGAAAGAGCTCCGGCACTTTAATCAGTTTAATTAGAACTTGTATCTCGTGTTAATTGATCAAAGTTTTAAAATAAAGTACAGTGTGTATTTGTGTGTGTGCCTTCTTGCATTAACTGTAAATCAATTAAGTTGCATGTGCTTATTTTAACAAGATCACTGTAATTGCATTAATTTAATAAAGTTTATTGTAAATGCAATAATGTCCCCATTTATTGTGAATGCAGTAATGATGTTAGTGGGAGCTCAATAACACTGGGTATTGTCGTGGGAAATATAGGGGAAAAAAATCTCACTACTTTCACAATGTGTTTGCTATTAACATTAGGCAATGGCGAGCTCAGCACAGATTATTTCCACAAGTTGAATGATGAGGGATGTAACCTTGAGGTGAGGCATCACACACACACACAAACACACACGGAGCTCTGTGATGAAGTTTCACTATAATGCAGAAAAGGGCAGGTATAGAGACAAGGTCTGTGGTGAAAGCTCCCCTTGCATGCTCTCTGCTCAGGTCGGGGCAAAGTTTCAGCGCGGCGTCTAACCTGTGCCCTGTGTGTGAACATTCTGTGTGTGGTGTTGTCTGAGCCGGGTGAGGCTGCCTCATTATGTGACAGGCAGAGGAGAGTATTTGATCCTGGATATTTAGCCTCCTCCACTCTGTCATAGCCACTGGAGCCCTCTCAAGGTAATTGACTGACTGTTTGATCTCCCTCTGACTCTACACTGGCACAGGACGCGCACACACTCCCACCCACATACACAAACACTCGTCACTTGCAAGCGTCTACTCATGGACGACACACACTCACACATACATTCACTCACACACGTAGCACAAACCCACTGTACCCTCCCCCAAAACACCAAATAATCCAATCCAACATGCATCACACACACACACACACACACACACACACACAGAGTTGTTATCATTTGTGTGCAGTGAGGTAAGGCAACAGGGGAGGAGAGTTTTGAGCTGTTAAAAAGGAAACAAGGAAACTCCTCCATAGCTATGGGCCATGCTTTCTTCCCTCTGCACCAAACGCTGCATGCTGTTACAAATGGTAATCGGCTCTGATTGTCACAAATTTCAAAACAAACGCTAGGTGACTGAAAAGCCAAAGTGACGCCCCGAGTGATACTCAGACAGAAAGCCCGAATCAAAGCATGCCGACTATAATTAGGTTCCATCTGGGCTACATTATTTAAAGCCGCACCAGTTAATTGCTTGTGTACAAATGGCCTATTTTATTTGAATCAAACTTTTTTTTGTGATTTGTAATTACATTGATGTGAAGGGGGCCATATCTCTTTATTTCATTTATAATATACATATTCAAATTATTAAGAGGATGCCGAGGCAGGGGAAATGCAACGTGATGATACTTTTCTTTGTGTGAATTGAATTTCTCTAAACAATTATGAGTGCTTAATCAAATATACTGACATTTGGGTTAAACATTTAATGAGCTTCAATTAAAAGAGGAGATGAACAGTGATCGAATCACGAAGCGAAAATTACAAAAACAGAAAACCTAACAGGACTGATAAACATGATATTATTGCATGCAGAAGCAAACATTTTCTCATTTCCTCTTGTCGAAGTTTTCATCAAAAATCTAACACAAACAGTGCATTTTCTTATCGATTTCCTATCGACGGTAACCTAAGCTTTTGTTTTATCTCGATGTGAGGCAGAGCGGTGCGTTGTGTTGCGTGCCCCGGCTGGCTGTAACCTTAGCTGGGGTGCTGTTTGTGGAAACTATCTGTTGCATGGATCAGCGGTGGGGAATCGCTATCTGTATCCTGGTTGTCAGACGATCGGATTTCCGCCCCTGACACTCTCTGATATTAGATGATCTTCCGTAGTGTGTGTGTGAGACAATATGTGCACAGTATATGTGTGTATGGTCGTCCATATGAGATACACACACATGTACAGCCAGCTATGCGCGTTGTCATCCTGCTTGCTGACATGCGTAAAGGTCAAGAATGTGATTTTGTCCCACGTGGCTGCCTGTCGGAGAGGGTGGGATGTGTTGCCACTGGAGACGAGGTCAAAGAGAGCCGAGGCAGGTGACAGCCGGTCAGCCACACTGCCAGAGCACCTCTGTCCTCTGTAACAAAATGTGGAGATGTTGTCCTCAGTCAAGAAGCTAATTAAATCTGAATTTAAGCCCCCTCCCCACTGCCAACACTCAATTTCCACTCGGCGTAAAGACATCCACGGCAGTGTAACAGGTAATCAGTCGTTTATTTATGCTATGCTATTCTATTTGTCTTGATTTTTTAATAACATCAACGTGGTACTAAGCCTTCACACATCTTAAGATGCAGAAGAGACACACATGCATCACATGAGGAAAAAATTAGAAGAGAAAAGCTACTCTAAACGGAGCTCATTTCATCAAACTCGCAACACCACTGCTGCTTTTTGAATGCAATTCATTTTCAATGCTTGTCGGTACGCTGGGTCTGCTTCCCCCCATCTCCCTCGCACTGCTTTTAATTACTTTGCTTATTATTGCATGTTGTTGTTAGACAAAAACAAGGCAGAACTCATTACACATCCAGAGATGAGGAACCTGAATCACTAGCTACAGGGGCCGCTGAGGGGACTCTGTATTTACTTAGAATAAAATATAAACAGAAGAGAGACATAGAGGAACAAAATCGAGTGGATGCCCAGAGAGGGGAGAACATCGCATAAACTTGTTGAAATCATCACCCACTGTTAGCTACTTTATATTCTATATATGAACTAAGGAAGAAGAAAACTTGTGACAACAAGGACTCCACACATAAGGCAGTGTGTCACTGTACTTTCCACGTCTTTCTCCTTCAGTTCCCTCCCTTCATCTTCCTTCTCCACTCGCCGCCTCCCCACCCAGACACTGAGACCGCACTGAGTGCTTTTTTATTTTAACGTGAATGAGTGGCCTTGGCCGTCATAAAGGACCCTCGCTTTTATAGACTTGGAGGGGAGTATTTACAAGATAACCCCGGTCCAAGGACAGTGCAAGCTATTTGATACCAGTGTCAGACTCTCTCCTCTTCTCTTCAGTAAAAATCAAAAGCCCAAACATGCCCTCGTCTCTGACAGCACCTCTCAATGTCACTTGTTTTATTCTGCTCCACTAAAATGGGATGATATACTTTGGAATAAGAGGAGAGACAGCTGTGCGTGGCATCGGTGGCACCTATTCTCATTTAATTCTAGCCATAATGACATTAAATTATAGAGACACAGATGTGTTTAAAAGTGCACTAGATGTTACAATAGTGGATTTAAGGTAGCATTGTATAAATATAAACCTGAAAACAAGCTGCTGGGAATTTGTCTCAGAATTGTCAGAATAGACACAAAGCAGGACATTGGGCACTAATGTATTTGTCAAGTAACAACCACTAAAATGTACAATAAAATCCATGTATTAAATGAATGGAGAACAGAATGACTGTTTCAGTCATACTGCACAAATTTCATTTTTCTTATATTAAAAAAAAATGCCACCCTGTTGTTCTTTTTAATCAGGAAGCCATTTGGATCAAACTTTAAATTACTATGTGAGACGTGGCTAAAAAGAAAGGAAAATTTAAAGCAAATGATATGTATAAAGTTCACGAATAAAGTACATAAATGTATCATTTGGTTAAAGGGAGACACTGATTTCTCAAAACTATCAAATCTAACACAAAATTGCAAGAATGTCTTCGTAGCAGAAAGAATTCATGGTAGCTTTGGAAAACAAATGGTAGTCACTTTAATTTATCAGATGCACACACATGACATAACATTCTGCTGTTATTTTTCTTAAAAACCATTCTTATCTTACTTCTAGTTACATATCTGTGCTCCACCATTATGAAGAACAAATGTTCAATCAGCTATGCCCAAAATTCACTGGCAGTTTTTGTTCGAAACATGCTCAACTTCTGCGCATGTACCTGTTGATTCTGTATGTGACAGAGGGAGTCATGGAAAGAGAGAGACTGAGTGACTGAGTGCGCGCACACATGTATGTGTGTGGAGGGGCCTTGTTGGGAGTGCCACCCAGACATTAGCACTGTAAACAGTGCAGGCCTCCTTCCCTGTCCCGGCCCTTTGTTCCAGCTGCACCACCATTGGTCAGGACTTAAATGGCAAACACTCAGGGGCTGCTAGCTCGCCTGACACGGTTTTGTTTTTGGCCTATTGAGGGGCAATGGAGAGCTTCTGTTTCTAAGCCTGGGCACAATGTGTCTCAAAAGCAGCATGGCTGAAAAGAGAGGCCCCCACAAAGACTGTCCATTAGTGGAGGCACTGCATGCATGCGTATTTGTGCACTCATATAGGCACAGACGTGCAGACACACACTGACCGACACACACATCGTGATGCCTGGGCAAGGGTCAGACAACCTTGCCAAAGACACTGGTTGAGACGGAGCATGTGCACATGTGGGTGTGCCCATGCACATGCTGACACACACACACACACATATATGCGCACACTCAAGCACAGACTCTATGTACCTAAATCCAAGCCAAACTGCACACTCGCTGCAGCACTTCACCATACTACACTCACTCCTCACTCACATAAACACAAAACCTCTGCTCCACTTCAACACAATGAGGTCTGGCGCAAACACATGCATGCACACAGACACACACGCACCTCCCTAGCACCCTCAGGACAATACTCGGCATTGAAAAACACACTCACACGCACACTTCTACAATATCAGACATACACACATCACTCAGTCACAAAAGAGGTGGAGGGGAGGAGAGGGGTAAGAGAGGCCCCATTGCACCTGTAAGAACGACAGGCCACATTCAGAATCAATGGTCACAGAACAGACAGATTGGAGTGTGAGAACCCCCATCCACACAAGGCCATGGTGACACACCTTACACACAGTCCTGCTTCACTAACCAGGTTTTCTGAGCTCACACAAGAAAAGAGCACAGCTATTAAACACCACTAACACATGGTTTCTGCAATATAAGATATAAATGATGTAAGGTATATAAGTATCTAAAGCAGGCAGCATGTTAAAGCAACATTAAGCTAAAAAAAACCATAATGATATTTTTATTGATTTGGAATCCCTACAGTTACAGATAGAATTTCACTCACAAGATTGTTTTTGGGGGGGCCTTCAAGCCTTCACTGAACAGCTAAGGAGTAGACAGGAAATGGGGGAGAGAGAAGGGGAATGAGACGTAGCAAAGGGCCACAGGGTGGAATCGAACCCGGGCCGCTGCAGCAGGACACAGCCTCTCTACATGGGGCGCCCCTGTGCATGTGCATTTGTGTGATTACATTACTAATGATCCGAAACTAGTGAGTCTGCAACTTTGTTAACACAGCCAAACATCAAGGAAAAGCAACAACAAACCCGGGCCTGAAGACCTCCTTCCAGAGGTCCAAAGCTCCTGTGCTAGTGCTATAAATATCGACTCTCTTCCGATGTTCTGAGCTCCCCGTCCTGTCTGGCTAACTAAGCTAATGGTGGCCATAGTTAGCAGAAATTAGCCGTTATGTTAGCAGCAAGTTAAAAACCCTTGTGCCCTCCACTGACCAATTTTTAGTCACAGCCTCCACCCTCTGTCAAATCTTGATATACTCCAGAGTTTTTTCACTCCCTGTTTTGAAAGCATTATAACAAAAACAAAAAAACCAAACAAAACCAAAAAAAAAACCCTGGAGGAACAGATCAAAAACCCCAAAATAATTTAGACAAAAAACCTCCAGGAATACTTACGAGGTTTAAGCTATTTGTCCATCAGGAACCTCAGTATATCCTCTATCATCGAGAGTTCAAGCAGGGAAGTGAAAAGACATTCGAGGGGAAAATCTGGTGTTTTCCGAATAAAATATGATCTACTTTCACAAAAAATCATTAACAGATGGTGGTGTACGATGTGAAGTGTTACAGGAGGCTGTGCCTACTGACCGATGTTGCATAATGCAAAAAAAAAAAAAAAAAGGGGTACAGAGTGGGAATGAAAGAGGCTCCATTCCCCCCACTACAAGTCAGTGTACCATCAACACTTTCAAGCCGTTATTTTACGGTAACATGATGACATAACGTTGCATTGAGTAAATTTAAAGTACATGGCAATTTCTTTTTAAACTGTTTTTCCCTTTTCTTCACATTCAACTATAGAAATCTCTCTGAGTGTTAAGGTTTATACAGCACTACACTTGCTGCTTTATTTGCTTACACTGAGAGAAATACACTGTTGCATGTGACAAAAAGCATGAAGCCACATAGCAACAGTAATCACGACCAGCACAAAGATGTCTTTGCGTTGCAAGTTTTAAAAAAACTGCTAGGTGGATGCGAATGATTTATATTCTGTGCAATGATTTGTCACACGTGTCAGTCTTCAACAAAGCAGTTGCCTTTGGACCTTTGGACATGAAAAGAAAAAAAAATGGAATGGTAATGATCAAAAGAAGTGAACTATACAAGAGAATGAACACATATACATGTACATAGAAGCACTTGTAGGTGTCTTGGATGAAATGACGTCCTTGATTGTCCAACACTTCTCACTGCTTAGCATCAACAGGTGCCCGAGGGCAACACACATACATAGAAAACAAGCAATACAAACACACTCTTCAAAATATTAAACCAGAGGCAGACGCACATGCAAGAGGACAAAGACCAATGGTGACATTTAACTGAGATAAAGAGTTATTCATAGGGTGGGAAAATGTGTAGGCCGGACTTTGAAGAACATCTATTGACTGCCTAATGGAGACTGTAGGATTTCCACACATTTTTAGAGTACGAGAGGACTGAAATGAAAAGTGGACAGCGAAATCCACCAGATAGGTTCTGTGTAAGAGCCTCGTTTTTTTTCATTTTCTGCCTCAAATAGATGCACATACATACACCTGCTATAGATGTGTAGAGCTACTTGTCACATGACCTTGTGATCCCATGCATTGTAACACATACAGAGAAGGGGTGATGGTGTGTGTGAGTTGGAAGGATGAAAAGAATAAAGCAGATGATAGGAGAGATGGCAGGATGCATGTGGAGAAGAGGAGAGGAGAGGAGAGGAGAGAGGTCAGGTGGGGGAGGAGCAGGCCATGGGTGGAGATAGCAGAGAGTGGGTGTTGAGGGTGGAGCAGGTCTGAAATAGATCACTTAAGGGAACAAAGTGTAATTAATGGGTCGCCATAGATAAGGGGGCTCTGGCCCTATCGGGGAATGTGCTAATGGAGTTGACACACACTCAGCAAGATCAGTGGACAACCCCTCTTTATGTGTGCGTGTGTGTGTGTTTGCATGTGTGTGCATGGGCGAGAATGTTTTAAGGACACACGATGGATAAATAGAGGGAGGAGACGACGGCTAAGGTGACAGGTTAACATGGTTTGCCTCTATGACGAAGATCTGCCATCCCTGCAATCAGAAGGAAACACACACACACACACACACAGACAAGCGTTCTTCAGCTACACAGAACCATAACACACAGCGTATTTACGTGAGTCCGCCCTTCTAACTCACGTAGCCGTCCCACCTCACATCAAAACATGAGTGATGTTATTACACTCGATGAGCCGGCACGCCTTCAGTCGCGGGGATGTGGCTGTTTACGGAGAGATGGAGGAGGAGGAAACCTCCTTGTCAAGAGAGGGTCAGACCTGAAGTGTTCTAAGAGAAGCAAACTGACACAAACCTCTCCTCAAACTTCCTGTCTGCGTGTGTCCCTGCGTCAGGGGAACCTGGCTGGAGCCAAGGGGCCTGTGCATGTGGATATGTGTGTCTGCATGTGTGCTGGTGAAATCTCTCGGGTTTGGAGCCTGACTGGGGAGGTGGGAGGAGGGTTTCAAGGAGCCCACGTGCGCCGGGACACTGAGATGGCTTGTGATGGACAAGGCAAGACAAGGAGGATTTCCCCTGTTTGTCTAAGAGAGCAGAGCAGCCGCGTCACACACACACAGAGAGAGAAGTCTGTCTCCAGGATGGATTTCTTGTGTGTGTGCGTGTGTGTGGCATGAGGGGAGTAGGTCAGGCATCTTGTTGGTTTTGTGTGTAGGTGTGTGTATGTGTGGACGCCTCTCTCAGGGTCACAGGCCCTGGGGCCATCCACTTCAGTCTGGTTAAGTCAGACAAGCCAAGGCCACGTTGACACACTGCATGACTTAATAATATACCGACTCCTGGCTTAGTGCCGCAAACACAAGACTGAGATGTTTGAATAATGAAAAAAACATCTATGTTACATCTTTATGGAAATGAACTATTTAATGTCATTACAGTCACCTTGGCAAGTCAATAAATATCAAATGAAGCACATGTAACAGTCCTTAAACACAAGGGCGTGACCTTGACAATACCAAGTCGCACTTTGTGTTGCAACGTGTGTCTACGGCAGCCTGAAAGTGTGTTTTTGTGTTTGTGCGCGAGTGTGTGATGTAGCATCAGGGGGTTAAACGGAGAGGGATGAGACTCCGATCTGTCAGGACAAGTCGAGAACAGCTTCAAAGACTTAACATCAACCTCTCTCGCGCTCTCATTCACTCACTCATGCACGCACGCACACACACACACGCACACACTGACGGACAGTCCATTGCTCCCAGCATATCTCTACTTTGTCCTTGGACTGTCTGAATACCACTGGAGGCGAGCATGATTTGAGAGAGCAAGTGGGAACAAGAGAGAAGGAGACAGAGAGGGGAAGAAAGAGGAAAATGATAGAGGGAAGGAGAGAGAGAGAAAAGAGGCGCCCCTCAATGACATCTAAAGAGATAACTCACTCTCCAGAGCTTCTTTTCTCTTGCTATCACTTTCCCAGGCAGCGCTCATGCCACATAAGGCCTCAAGTGTGTGTGTGTGTGTGTGTGTGTGTGTGTGTGTGTGTGTGCGCGCGCGCTTGTGTGTTAACTTTGGGTGTGTGTATTATGCAGTGACAGTGGTGTAGTATGTGGGAATAAAATGTACGTGAAGGTGAAAATAGCGAAAGATTTTTTGAATCTCAATGAGATGATCTTAAGAGCTATCAAGCACAATGACGAGCATAGCGAATGCAGCACATTGTGTACGATTGCCAGAAGAAAATGTTCTGCTTGGTCAGATTGCATGATGGTTTGTGGTGATTACGTGTAAAACTATAATTAACACAACAGAGATTCATGAAAACTGGTTTGCATGTTTGTTTGCATGTAAAGTCAGTGTTTAATTGCAGAAATAAAGTTTGAAGTTGACAAGACGATACAACTGTATGCTGTATAAATATATATATATATTCAAAGCAGAATCATTTTGCTGTGAATCTGCACTCAGATGGCTGCTTAAGAAATGATGTACAGTACACAACACAAACAACAGCTGGCTTGTCTCTTGATTGAAAGTTAACTTCGGCAAAACAAAGCGTCGGGCTGACGGTGGGTCACAACCATGTTGAAAACACCCAAACAAAACAGCAGGAAAGCACAGAGTGGTCTGATGCTGTCACTGTTGTCGGAAATGCTCCCCTTTGTAGGCACAGACAACTGTGGGGAAGAGTTAACCTTTTGATAAGCTGCTCCGAGTCCCAGCTGTATGCATTTTTCATCGAAATGTGTGAGTCAGAAAGAGAATAATTATCTCGTCTCGCTCCACGCAGAGGCAAAGGGTTGCAGCCCCCAGTCTGCTCTCCATAAATGAACTAAATCCTGAAATGAAGCAGCGCTGATGAGCGGAGAGGGAAACTGAGCTGTGCTAATTCATTACCACAAAATAAAGGAAATTTGCGACTTTTCTGGTTTAGCACAACAGCAAAGACACTGAGACGCAGCAAATATGTTGGAATTGCGAGACACATGAATATGTTCCATTTACTTAATAATGGACCAGAACTTCTTTAACCCAAGACAGAATTAACTTTAAAACAACTTCAATAGGAACATAATCTATAAACCTGAATGGCTTCAGATTGTTATTCAACTGCTTCAAATATTACTGCTTTTAAATTCAATTCATTTCATGCACTGTGTTAATTCTACCATTTTAACTTGCAAGTGATTAGACAGTGGAGCACATTACTGCTGCTATGACACATTTCTTGAGAGATTTTGCCTTTAAGGATTACAAATGGTTGTACAGTGTATTTGTGTCTGATGTACCTTCACACTGGTCTTCCCGGTTGAATTTCATTAGTGGAACCTCTTTGACACAGTCTGTACGTTTACATGATGTTAGAAAAAGTTGATTAAAATACACGTAAACATGTATGACTAAAATTGCACTAAGTACCATACTTACTTGATGCGGTTGGGGATCGATTTAACTCAAGCATATGTTCACCTCAATTGGCCCCGCATTGGCCCCAGCTTTCTGCGCATGCCCCATAGTTCCTGTGGCGGTCTTAGACCCGACAATCGAACAGCGTAATTTTGTTGAAGAAAGCTAGAAAGACACTAAGAAGAAGGTATAAAAAATATAAAATATACAGCATTGTAAATATGTCCATGTTGTCACTGTTTGATTTGGAACCTGCTTGCTGCTTGCTAACTTGTTTGTCGATGGTTTGGTACGTGACGTAATACGTCAACAGGAAGAAGGTCCAAAAGCAGCCAGCTGAAAGAGGGCATATCGCAACATACCGCAGTGAAGTTGGACATACTTCTGAAGACAAATCGATTCTCTCCCGGTCCTTGTACACTGGGACAACAGTAGTCGAGCTGGCAGCTAACTATAGCTTGACTTACTGTGCATGTTAAAATACTGAGTGTTATCGTCGGAGCCGCAGTCGTTGCTCTGGAAGACTTTCCTAATCAGTACAAGAATATACAACAAAACACACACAAAGACACACAACTTGAGCAGTGTCTGCCAAACAGGGCAAGGTCACTGATCCCTGCTTTGAAGCAGCCACGATCACCTCTAGAACAGACACAATCTACACCCACCCTGGCACAGACACACGTGTACACAGACAAAAAACAACAGAGCACCCACCCCAACAGAGCTTAAGACCTTTATCTGACAGCATCAGCTAACACCAGATACACACACAGTCCTGCCCTGACCTTGCAGCACTTCAAGACTAATCAAAATCGTAGCTGGGATCAGAGGTGTGGGTACACCGGGCAGAGAGAGTCATTCATTTTGTGCATGTGTGTGTGTTTTTCTCTGTGTGTGGTGGGTTGGACAAGAAGAGTCGCAGATTGAGGGAGGGGAGGTCAGGGGCGACACTCACCCTCTCAATTCTCTAGTATTGACTTGTTAGCAGAGAGACGGTGGTGAGCGGTCAACAGCAAATTGAATAAACTGATCAATAACCTCACACTTGTCAGGAGGGACGAAGGCACCTTTAAAAAAAAAAAACAAAACACAGCTGCCTAAGTTGAACTATGCAGGAGGGGACCATTGATCAAATCACGTAGAGCTCTGCCAGCCCTCTTGCCCAGCTTTGTCCTCCATCTATGACATGTGTTCAACACTACTTCTCCATATCACTGTGGAAGAGGGAGATGCGGCGTGAGCAGGTGTCGTTGCATTTCAACTTGAAGCCTAGAGTGAATTAAAACATTTTAAAAAACAGGCACATCAGGAGAAAACGGCTTATCTTCAGCCTGTAAACTGCAAACAATTTAAATGATATGATTGAGTATGAGTATGTGCTGAGGTGACGGCTTCTCGATGCAGGTGACGGAGAGAAGTGAAAGAGCGGTATGAGGAAAAAAAGTCAGCAGGATTGAAGGGCCAGAGAGGGGAAGAAACAGCAAGTGAGAGCAGCAGAAACACAAGTGCGGAAAGGAAGAAAGGAGAGGAGAAAAACTACCCTCTGTCATAATTTAAACGAGCCGTAGTCTCCCAACGCTCTGTTTACAATGTATAATTTATGCCTCCCAGTTCAAACACAGCTTTATCTGCACTCAGCTGCTAAGTGATATGATTTCACTTTTTATAGCAGCCCCCCAACCCGTCCATTCCACCACCACCGCCCCAAGTCCCTCTGTAATGCAGGCTGGTGTGATTCTGCACGCCTCATGCACTGACTTTCAACTGTACAGCCCCCCGAGGGCTAAAGTAGCATATTAAACCCCTCCCTAACCCCATCCTCTTCCCTCCCCGGAGCAAAACCGCAGTCTTAGACACACACTTAAGCACATGCGTTCTTGTGCACACACCCTATATGCTGCAAAAAGAGGGGGCTGCCTCATATTTTACAGCAGTTAAAGTTTCTTTCTGTATTTATTGCTGTGTTGGTGAGCGGTAATGTCCCATTTCACAGCAGCAAACTCTGACCTCTGATCAGAGCCTCTCTGATGACCCCGTGCTCTGAGTGAGTTGCACTAATACGCCACTTAGGTTACTCCTGTTTAATGGCACTTTTCTTTCCTTCCTACCCCACAGTGCACACACACACACACACACACACACACACACACACACACACACACACACACACAAAAACACAAACATAAATGATATATATAAATAT
>JAPZDX010000021.1:23965672-23985596 GCA_029783625.1 Naso annulatus
TCTGCTGTTTTTATACATTGTGCCTCAGACAAATGTCATATGGGTTTATCCTTGCATTTCGGGATTGTTGGCTGTTTGCTGTGTGACTCGGATGAGGACTTAAGCATCAGACTGGATTAGCTCATTGAGTGGTGAACTGTGAAGAATACCCGTCTTCAGATGGAGGCGCTTAAAGGAAAACATTCCCTAAACACTGTCACTAATTCCAAAGTCTCTTTCATCTCCCGCTGCATCATCAACAAAAAGATGCCAGAGCCAAATATAGCACCAAATTAATATATGATTTGGAGCAGAGCACTTTTGCATGTAGATGTGTTTGGGCAGTCATTCTGCCAGGGGAGCAGACTCGGGGCCTGATTTTTTTTTTAAAAGCAGCTATTGAGCCACTGACACAAGGAGGAGTATCTCTTTGCTAAGCAGTCATGTGTTTGGAGAAAGGCAGGGTTGGAGCTTCGCTTTCCTCTGGAATGGACTGTACTTGGCATGTGGCATGTCATGTTGTGGTAGAAGTCTGTTTATCATGACTACTTCAAATATCTGTGAGTACTTACGAGTATAGCAGACCATCTTCCCTAAAGTATTACGTCAAGTACAGATTGTACGACGAAAGACAAAACTAAGCAACTACTTCGACCTCACATAGTTTCTTTATCTCATATAAAAAGACTTCTTGTGTTTTTCTGTGGTTGTGTTTTTTTTTTTTTTCTGCTCACATTAATTCAGAAGGTCTTAGTAATTCAGCAAACATGCAGTGACAGTCGGTCACTGGGGGCTGTGTCTTCATAGTATCAAAGCAGTGAGTGAAGTACTTGAGTTCTGACCAGAGTTTGGGTTTGCAGCTCTGTTTTGTTTAGTTTCTCTGTTTCAGTGCGAATCTTTTCTGCTGTTTGATCATTCCCAGAGCTGAGTATTGAAACCCAGAGCTTTTTAAAGTCCCACAGAGTGTCTGTTTGTTGCACTGAGCTTTAGAAACTGTCAAGCATTCAGAAGATGGCAACAGATGATTTGTCAGATTCATAGTCTACTTATTACCTTTTTTTTTTTCCCTTGTGTCCTTTTTAAATCATAATTTTGCTGTTTTTTTAGCTGTTTGTGGTTTAGGCAAAGTTGATTTTGGGCTCTTTTTTGCTAAGTCATAATTATACTGTGATGAATCAATTTATATTTTATTTATTTAACAGAAGAATCCAATTAAGATTAAGAGAGACTATTTTAAGGGCCATCTGGCCAAAATTTGTTGGCAGCATGAAAAAAACACAGCTAAAGGTGCAAAAAGTTACCAGATAAACAATACAAGCACAGATAACTTCCATCCTGGCATTAGGGGCAAAGAGCATAAAGAATTCATGAGCATACAGTGACTTCAGCCTGGAACTGTTCTACATCATAAAGATGCAGAGGTAATGTGGGAGCAGACCAATTGTCTTATACATCACACTCATGAAAGGTTTACCAATGTAACGCCCCGGCCACAGATCCTGTGCGGTCTGCGTCGCCTTACCTCTTGCTTATTTTTCTGGTGCCCATGTGAACAGATTAGAGCAGTCACACAGCATGCATGACACACGCCTCTCACACACACCTGCAGCGACGCAACACTAGACATCAGGAGTCTCGCCTATTTTTCCTCAGACCTGTGCCATCCTCTGCTAAAATAGAAATAATCTGTTGACAGTCATATTGACATCTTACCAACAACAATGCAGACATGACTTGCAAATATTTTTTTAGAGTAAACTGGGCCAAGTGAAGAGGGATCGCTGGATATTCTTTTTTTTTTTTTTAAATGAATAATTAATACAATCGAGCACACGCTTTGACTTCTGTCAAAAGCCAAGAAAAGAAAGAAAAGACAGGGCTGGCAGGAGACGCAGCAGCTCCACCACGCACACGCGCTGCTGAGGTCCACGCAGGATGTGTGGCCTGGCCGTAAGAACTAGAGCAGGTCATCCTGTCCAAGAGTGTAGCTCAGAGTGGTGAGTCAAAACTTGACAATGGTAATAAATCCCGTCATGAAGCATCAAAACCCAGGTGTTGTAGTAACAGTAACAACATTGAAAACTTCAAGTGATGCCCAGCCCGGAAAGTTCCTGCTCTCAGCTGTTTTTAACCCTGCTTGTGATTTCTCCACAGGCACTTGGATGCTTGTTGTACAAGCTCTGTTTCTTCACACTTCCATTTGGGGAGAGTCAAGTTACCATATGTGACGGAACCTTTATTGTTCCAGATAACTCCAAATTCTCCTTCAAGTTGCACTGTTTAATCAGTAAGTTTTTGGCAATATTCCAATGACAAAGAAGTATTTCATTACTAGTTCAGAATCTCTTACAAAAACTATTTATCACTTCTGTTAAACAGCTTGTTTGTTCTGATGTTTATTCAAGTTAGTCATTATTACTTTATAAGTACTTCACTGGTACTTTTTCCGCCATATTGTCAGCTTTTACTGTTGCCGTTGTTATGAGGGACATCTGTAGAAAAGGCATGTTTGAGGTGGAACGCCCTCTCCACATGATCTAACTTGACTGCAGTCTTGACCGTGTCGAATTATAGTTACTCACTCAGTTACACAGAACTCAGCAGAGACATCTATAAATTTGTGTAGTGACGTTTTCCGGGTTGAACTCATTTCTTGTTTTTCATTTTATGCATTTTCTGTCATTGGCTAGTTTGTAATGGGCATCTCCATTCTTATTTCTGCTTTGTTACTTTACTGTTTTCCCTCTCCACTGTGTTCGCCCCTGATCTGTTTCTGACTTATGTTTTCTTGTTTTGCATTTACACAACTTAAACCTGTTTGAACTAGTCATGACAGCCCTGGTTGCTCTCAAATGATTTCACTTCCCTAAATGCGGCCTGCAGTCGAGCCTCCTTTGCAGATTATTTGACTAACAGCTCCACCAAGTGGCCAAAGAGAGAAAATGCAGATTAACCCCAATAAATGTGTTGGTATTGTTCTGCATGTTATTTAAATTGACCTCTTTGTCTTTTTCAGGATATATGCTCGAACCAGATCAGGAGAAGAGACCAGACATTTACCAAGTGTCCTACTTTGCCTTCAGATTAGCTGGAAAAGAATGTCCAGTGCCAAATCTCTTTGTAAGTCCTCAGACTGATGCATGTCAGCATGGCTTTGGTCTTTGTAGTCATTTACTTATTGACTTTCTCCTGCCCCTTTATCCAGAACTCTCCCATCCCAACGTCGCTCCCAGAGCCTCTAACAGCCAGCGAGGTTGCTGCCAAGAAAAGTATGACGAAAGCCAGGTACTGCTTCCAGACAGGAACACAGGTTTCTTATTTTGGTCTCATCATGTACAAACAAATGACTGTGTCCAAGACCTCTTATCAACAGTAGGTGGCATCACTGTTTATCATCTTCCCTGTAAAAACCTGCAGATTTTTTTAACATGTTAAGAAGCACATTACGCTTTTTTTTTTAATTTCCACCACCATCTAGTATGGCAGAAAAGCTTTAGGAAAATTTTGTCCTAGAAAATGTTCTTGTATGCACCATAAACATAAAACAGTGCTTTAGATAAATAAAACAAAATAAAACCATTAAAATAAATGCATAAATATAGGTGGTTTAAAGAATTATTTGCATTTTCTTGCCAGTAAAGGACTTCAAAGCAGTGTCGGGGAAAATAGATTTTGCCAAAGTTTTAACAAAGCCCAGTGAAATCTTGAGCTACAACTCCACTCAAAGTGTTGGCTGTATATTATATCGTTTATCCTCTCCTGGACCACATTTTGAAGCCGTACACCTGCATCTCTTGTAGCACCTCAGGCATTCTCAATGGGTAAACACTGACTGACTGTTGTTGTCCTCAAACTCAATTTTTCCTAACCTTCCCCTGCAGAAAGACCCAGGATGGTGCAGTCTAGACCTAGAGGTCATAACCCTCCTCGAGACCCACCCGGAGACCCATCACCTCTCCCACCAAACCAGATCAATAGCTCTGTGCTGTCTGGGCCGTCGGCCAGTGTTTACTTGTGTTGACCTCTGGAGCTCATGAAGAGCAGCATCAGATAGATGACAGCAGAAACAGAATAAGGCACCGTGGCTGAGAGAATGAGGGCAGACAGTGGACAAGCTGCGGAGAGAAGGACGGACATACTGCTATCAAAAAAGACAGGAACAGGGTGTGAATAAGGAAAAAAGAGAAGGGTGGAGAGAACATGAGGAGAGGGCAATAAAGGTGTGCAGGTGAAGCAGGAACATCAATATCAAATACAAAGGAGTGGAGCGGAGGCGAGGGGAGAGCTTTGACAATGAGAGACAGCAGAGAGATGGTTAAAGAGTCAGCTTGGGTCAGAGGTAAAGCTGAGGTATCTCAACTTATCATATCAGCCAGTCAGCGGAGACTTGCAGCTATCATAGCGAGAGCACATGGCTCTCAATCCCACACAATCCTCTGCTCTGTTCTCTAACCCAGCCCTAGTGACAAATCTAAAAGCAAGGTCACAGCAGTGTTTACACAGCCCTTAGCCCGAATTACATCATCCAAACTGTGGCCTGCTAGATGCATCACACTGTCACTGAGAGTAAATGACCTGGCAGGCTGCCGTCCCACTGCGAGAGGAGAAACAGGGAGAACGATGGACAACAAGAGGGGCGGAGTCAGAATAAATTTAAAAAGTCTGATAAAAAAATGTAAAAGAGAAACAGTACATTAGTTTAAAATGAAAAAGCTTATGGTAACACTTGGAGCATCCATCTAGAAAGCATTATGAACATACCTATGATGCACCTATAGTGCTGTATAACCATAAGCAGGGTTAGGGTTACCCTAACCATAACCACGTATAATGCATTGTAAGTGTGTTCATAATGCTCTATAATGTGCTATATATGTTCATGATGTGTTATAATGCATTATAGAGACAGGCTTCATAGAAAGTGTTACCCAACTTATAATTCATTGCCCCCAAAACACACACACACACACACACACACACACACACACACACACACACACACACACACACACACACACAACCTTATTGTCTCACAGTTTGTGGCAGTGTTTTCCCTTTATGAGTCCCCACTCTAAACAACAAGGACGCATATTGCATATTGTTCCTGGCTCCCAATAATGATGCATAACCCAGTGGCTGCACAGGAATATAATACCAATATGTCAGGTCTCTGATTTGGCCACAATTTGCATGGTTATAATAGCTTATCGACTGGCTCAAGGTTGAGCAGGGCCAGGCGGCTTCACTGTAATGACTGGCCGTGTGCCTCCGACAGTTTATTTCAAGCTTCTGTGGCTCAGTCACCCGGCACCCCATCTCGTCAATACCCAATCTTGATCCCACTATCTGCATCCTGACAAAGTCTGCACAAACATGTCTGCCCCCCATCACCAACAACCTCACCTCCACCTCCTCCATCCCCTTCAACCCACTGTTTTTTTGTTTTTTTTTCACCTTTAAATTATTCCTGTATCATACAAGCATTTCCCATAGAGATCAATACAGGTGCAATTTATTAGGCATCCCAAAATCTGCTTGTCTGCAAGCATTTGCCCGTATAACAGCTATCGACCCTCCTCGGTTTGGCCGGGCGCCCGCTTCGTTCAATGTCTGTGCAGCAGCACAACAGGCGTCAGAGGCAGAAAACAAACTTTTTGAAATTAAAATTATGGATTTTGCTTGAAACGAGGTAACATAGACGACAATATGACCTCTAAATAAAAGCATTTGTATTTATAAAACAAATGAAAATAGTTTTAGAACTCCATTATTTTAAGTGATCCTAAAAACTAAATTTATTTTAATGACACTATAAAAATCATTTTGTGAAATTCCCGAAATAAGAAGTTGCATTAATTTACCAATTTCCTAGTAATTTTTGAAGTATGTCATAAACGTGTTCCGATGTTTATGGAACGCTGCACAGTAATCAGTCATTTATATCTAAAAACAAAATATGTGGGGAGTGCTGCACTGCTCAGAACAATAATGAAGCTAGAAGGATGTTTTATCTGCATCATCAGAGTGCCTTGGATTCTTGTTAAGTCTTGGAAATCAACCATGAGTAGGAAGGACAGTCACTGCTGTTTATATATGAGACTGTTGTTTATGTATTAGAAAACAATGTATTAAAAAAGATAATCAATTCAGTAATTTATCAAGTGAAAATGCCAAACATAGGTTACTTACTAGTTACACTGCCACATGAACCTTTTGTGTGTGTGTGTGTGTGTGTGTGTTTGTGTGCTGCCTGTTTGACTTAAGACTGTTTTATATCACATGCAATTCTGGATAGTTATGATAGAGTTTTAGCACGACTTCTAGAACTTTTAAACAGCACTTATCAAAATGTTTGCTTTAGGTGCAATAAACAGACTACTGTTCGCTGCAGTACTGGAACTGACAGTAATCAAACTAATCAGTTAAGAGAGAGAAGACCTCAGTCTAAAAAAGGTTTTTAATGTACAAATGTATTACATTTCCAAGAAACAGGAAAAGAAAACACTTGGGAACATGTTTTCTGCTTGGAAATGAATATAGTGAACATGTTTTTTTAGGTCATGAGCTGAAATTTTACCTAAAAATCCAATAAACAGGATCTAAACATCTGAAATCCTTTCATATAGGAGAGAGAGAGAGAAAAAAAAACAGAAATAAGGGAGGTAGAGAGAAAAAGGACATGAGCAAAGGTTAGACAAGAGATCTGGATATGTGCCACAGAATGCTGAATAGCAAGAAAGAAGGAGAAGGAAAAAGACAGAGTAGCTGCTGCCAGGCAGAAGTCTGTCTGCTCCATGAGTCTGTGGCTGGAAGTCCTTTTCTTACCGACAGACTACAACACTTGACAGTGTTATTGCCCCAACACTAACATTCTCTGAGTCAATGTCAAAGGCATCACTCTGAGAGAAAGTCCTTAAGTGCAGGAGAAGGAGATCACACAAGAGGGACCCTGCTTGCTCTTCCATTTCCAGACCTGTAGCTATTTGGAAAATAAAATGGATCACCTCTTCATTTGTAAAACAACAAGAAACTGGTCAAAACTTTCTCCCACAAAGTTTAGATGTACATCAGATTCAGCTGAAAATGTCTATGCGAAACAAAACACTGAAATCAAGATCAATTAAAGCTCATAAAAATATTATAATTACAAAATATTGCAATCACAACTGGAACAGTACAATCGTGACTACAGACGTGATGATGTGTGTGAACAAATTTTCGCGCACACACACACACACTGGTGTATCCTTTTTAATTATCTATTGACACAGCATTTACTGTTTGTCTACAAATGGCATTCAACAGTTTTCTAACTGGGGAAATTCCCATTACCGCTCACATGAGAGCGAAAAAACACATTTTTTCGGAGCAACTGTATTTGACAGAAATAAATTAATGAAAAAAAATCCCACCTGTAGTTTCTTTGAACATGAGAAAAAAAAAAATTGTTTCAAGACTTTTTTGATCAAGAGGTGAATGATAAAAACAAACACTGAATTTAAAAAACAAAGCCCCAGAAGCCCCCCACTGGTTGTCTGATCACAAACCCATCCCATTGCTCTGACAAATCAATTCCGAAACATCTTTTTTTTGGGTCGTTATGAAGCCATTTCCAACTTACAAAGGAGGGAGAGGGGGGCTAGAATGAGAAGAAAGGGATAAATCAAAAGGGGTGGTGGTAACAGGCGAGCAGTGGTCCTCGGTCGAGAGGTCAGAGTGAAGGCAGTGCGGCCATGCCCACTGTGGGCACTCAGCTGGAACTAAATGTGGACGCCGAGACGCCAACTATTGGAGCACTGCCAAGGACCTCTCACCCTGCAGCGCTTTCTCTCTCTCTTTTTGCCCGAGACTCAACAATGAGTGGGAACTCGCTGCCTCCCGCCCCACCACCCAACTCCACCTGCCCCTCAACTCCCCCTATACAGCATCCCCCATTTTCACACTCGTTCTGTCATTCAGCCTAACATGTTCATTATGGCAAATGCAGAGATGAAAGTACGAAGGAAAATCGCTGGAGGAGGGTAAAAAATTAAGGACAAGGGGATGAGAATTTTAATTCTAAAAGCAATGGTACCCAAAATACTAAACACATATTTAGATTTCAACTCACTCTGGGTGATTGCGTGGTTATGGCCCTGTGTGTGTTTGTGCAGGACCACCCTCTCTGGGATGTGTGGGAGAAACAATGGGGCCAGTGAGCTCGTCCAAACAGCTGTGAGTGAGCTGGGTGTCATACCACCTCCACACAGGCACACGCACATGAACACACACAGACGCACACACTCGCCATCTGTGAACACCAACACATGACAGAGCAAATAGGATTACAGTATGGAGGAAGACAAGGAGGATGATCCAAACACCATAATATCATTTCCAAGAGGGGACGGGGATGGGGCAGGGCATGGGGCGGGCTGGGGTGAGGGGTTTACTAGAGGGCGGGGCAGGGGCTTAGCTGGTCAGAGGTCAGACCTACAGTGCAGCGATCTAATGGCTGTCTGGTTTGTGCAGCAAAGCTTAGCTCATGTTTTCTAAAAACAAGATACAGAAACTAGGCCATGATTCAAGAGATGAAAAGCACCACAAATAGCACACTGGATAAATGAAATGCACCAAAGTTCACACGGTTCAACCCTTTTTTTACAGCAGAGCCTTGTTTATCTTAAGTCCTCGGAGACTGAAGTTATTCAGGGAAAAGTACTTGATACAGAAGAACACATAGAAATCCCTGATTACAATTTATGAAATATAAAGACATACAATCGTGTGCTTTGCATTCTAATTTATAGCTCATGTGTATAAACATCGCTTATAAATATCCCTGCTGTGCAAAGGTTACAGGCCACCATCGGACATAAACCTTTTGACATGGTCAACATAACAAGCACTGAGTGTCAGCTACGATTAGTCCCGCGGGTTAAATCCTCGATGTACCCTGTCATTCGAAAGAAACATTTTCATATCACTTTATTATCATGTGATTTGTCGACTAATATTGAATGTATTAAAAGAGATTATGGTTGCATTAGAGGATTAAAGGTCTTTTAAGAAACCAGGAATGAATGTGGTGACCTCACGTCCATCCAAACACACGCGTACACAGAAAATTCACACCAACCTCGCCATATATGACAAGAGATTACGATGTGATTTTGAGGAACTGTAGCACAAAACCATCAATTTGTCTGTCATCCATCCACTCATCCACACATGCATTCATTTTTTCTGTTGATTGGTTGGACGGCCTGTCTGTATTACAGAAAAAGGTTGATCCTGGGGCCAGAGCAGGGCAGGAATGCCAAGCATGGGTTTAAGCTGTAAGGTAACATCTATGTCAAAAGCCTCATCGTGTGTGAGATTAAATCTCTGGACCGGGTTGGGAAGGTCTTGAGTAGGAACTACTGAGACAATCTAATATGAACACATCCAGCGTGGTCCACAGGAGCCAGCCTGACATGTGACTGGCTGCGACACCTCAAGGTGAAAGGTCAATACAGATTTCAGCAAATCTGAGCAGGCACGGCATGAGCTTATATTCAGGAGGGGAGGGGGCATGGCTTGGCCTCCAACCCTTACCCGCTAAGACCCTTGAAGTTTTTTACCCTGACCTAGACTTGACTCCTTCATCTGGGATGTTAGCTATACTAATTACTGCCTGATAGCCGCCTGGTGCCAAACGCAATTCACTTCCCCCCGATTCTCCTCGACTCCGCTCCAACAGCTGGTGCCAACCTCACTTAGCACTCATGAAGTGTTTCAGACACAAAATGTGCGCCCCCACCTTTCTTCTGCTCTGGCAATCTACCTCTTTTGTTTAGGGTTTTGTTATTTGGCCACATGTTGTTCAGAGGGCAGGGCTGGGGGCAAAGGGGAGCTGCACTGTGTAACATCAGAAGGTCGGCTGGCATGAAAAAGAATGAAAGAAAAAGGCATTTCACAAGCCAAACAAAAGGGGATTAAAATGGCGCCACAGATGGATTTAGAATTTGTGCTTTGGAATACAGTCCCCACCCATTTGCATCTCAAGGAGGGATGCAAGCCCAATGTCTTCTCTGCAGCTGGAGATTCTTTAAAGTGAGTGGACGTGGTTGGAAGACGGGCTAGTGTCACACAGTCGTCAGGTGACTTGGGCTGAAGGATGGGGAAGGGAACTCTGTGTCAGAGTCAGGTGGCCAAAATTAATTCCTCTACACCCTAAGCCCCCCCCCGTCCAACCTTGTGGCGCCCTCTGTTACCTGATCTGCATGTCTACCACTTGGCCTTAGACCTCCTTCTGTGCCCTCTGCGCTGCTCCAGCATCTCACTGCAACACTCAGTCATATCTGGGAACCCAGAGCCGGCCCAAATTACTGTGTGTTTGTCTCTGATTATCAGCATGTAGGGGTGTATGTGTGGTGTTTCATGTGTCTTTGGGGGTGTATCACTAACTGTTTCTACATATGTAGAGCTATCTCTGAGCATGTCCGTGCGCATTTGAATCTGCAAGCAGTTTGTCTGTGTGTGTGTGTGTGTGTGTGCGCATGTGGACAAGTGGCCTGTCCGTGTTGATTAGATAGGAGGTGAGCCCTGCAGTGGGCCGACATGCTGGCTGACCGGCAGACACAGAGGCAGGAGTGGTGTTTTTTTTCCGCTGGCTCTGTAGCTTCGCCCTGAGAGGCTCACAGAGGTGATAACCAGTCTGTCTCTAGGTCACCCAGATAACACGCTTGTACACACAGCATTCTTCTTCCACTTGGGAGAATGTACACACAAGTATAGGTGAGTATCTGTAAGTGCAGTAAAGCATGCACATACATGTTCACCCAAGTACAACTGCAACGGAATTAGTGAAAGGATGGACAGAACTTGAAAAATACATGGATATAGAAATGAAATGACTACACAAATTGACAACATCTAAACTCAGAGTACAAGAAGATCCCAGAATGGGTTTTCTTGGCTTAAAATATGTCAGTCATCTCAGTTGAGAGGCCACTTAAAATTGGGGTAGGCAACGTCTGGAAATCAAGCTAGCTGTAGCATGAGACTCCTCAAGGAGTGACTCTGCTGTCCCCTCCGCTCCCTGTTTTGGCTCCGTAGCTTCGACCCACCCCTTCACCTGGCTGGCATTTTATACCTCTGTTGTCGCTCTCTTTTTTAGATGATTGTTTTCTTTTTTGGGGGGTTGCTTTGTCTTGTTTGCAGTTGTTGCTAAAGCTGGAAGAGCAACTTTTCCTACTGGGTTGTCCGCCATTGCATGAGGCTTTGACTAGCTGAGGGGATGTCTTACTTACTTTTATAGATTAGCTGACAAGGACACGCACTCACTGAAATGACACATGGTTGGCCGAACCGTGTGTGTCACAGTCTTCATTTTCTCTTAATCCTGAACACAGAGCCAAGAAGAGGTGCAGGAGTCTCGTGTTCTTTCAGCCCACCTGAATCACAACATGCTGAATGGTTAATTTAGAAATTTTGCCCGATGACACCAAAAATAAACCACCCACCCCGGCTTTATGACGAATTCACATGGAGAGTAAGAAAAGTGAGACAAACATAAAGGGAAATTGGGCTATTTAGAAATCAAAGCATTTGTTTACAGAAGAGTTGCCTTGGTGGTAAAACAAACCCACATAGTTACACACTGAGGAAAACATCCTACACTACACTATATGACACATTTGTGGTCCTGTTGCTTCCACTCAGTGCCAGACCATTTTCAGAGCTGAGAAGTCAGCTAACACACAGGTCAGAGGTCACCTGGTTCTGCCCAGAGCAGTGACAGGCCAGCAACGGTCAGAGGATGTTGGTGGATAAATAGGAGAGGAGGGAAACGAGGGTTGAGGATTAGGAGCCACAGCATCAGTGAGGGATCAGCGCAGTCTATCTCATTACTCCCAGGCACAATAAACACAACAACTCTCCAAGCACTTTATAATTGCTGCTTCGTCGGCTACAAACAAGCTGTGTTTATTACCTCTTTCTACTGCTTGGTGCTTTCACTGGAAAAAATATCAACCCTTAATTGCCACATTTCTCGAATACTAGCGCGCATCGGTTTCACGGGCGGTTTGTCTCCTGTCCTGGAGACGGCTGGTTAATAAAGTTTTTATCTGTCAACATGGAGCGCAGAGAAAGAGCCAAGGTCACCGCTGCATACTCAAAAACCTGGCTGGTCATGGAATTTACCATCACTTTTGTTTACATAATTATATAAATAAGATGTAATTTTCTTTCCTCAGCATAAAAAAAGACAAATAAACATTATAATTTGAGGCTGATTATGACTCAAGGACTTTCAAGGATGATTTTTCTTTTCTTTTTTCATTTTCTAATCATCTCTTTGGCAATTATGTGCATTCCAAATATATTCTCACAGCTTCCGTGTTTGGTCGTTTTTTCTGTTTCACAACAATCATATTAAATGTGCATTTAATTATAACCTAATTGTGCAGTAAGAGAAGAGAGGGGGTAAAACGGCTGCCACAATATATCAAAAAGGTTGAGTTAAAGAGGAGCGGTGGGTTTAAACTAATAGAGGAAAAACATCTAAACCTTTCCCTCTCACAGTCAACAGTGTTGCAGTGTACACACACGAATGACACACTAAATTGACTGGCTTTTGCAGATGTTGGATCTCAACATGGTTTCTTCAATCCAGTAGTTGGTTCAACAGTTTGTGTGTGTGTGTGTTTGTGTGTGTATTAATTAACAACTAAACCCTATGAACTAGCCTCATGAACCCATTAGAATAACAGTCTCCATTTATAAGGAAATGTACAGCAAGCCAAACAGAGCAAAGTGGAAGAACTGGACAGCAACAAAAAAATCTAACTTGCATCAAATTATAAGTCATACACATTTCTGGGAAAGACAGCCATAAATATAAAAAAAAGTAAGAAGAAACTAAATGATCTTTTAAATATGATATAATTACCACGTGTTTTTAGAGTTATTTGCAAATTGTTTACCACTGTAGGCAAATAAGACAGCACCTTCAATCCAAGAGAGCATAAAAACCAGGTTAAAAAGAACACGTCAACACCTTCATTGGTGCAGCTGGAATATTTTCAGTAAAGGAATTTCGGACACAAATTCACATACTGATACATATGATACCTAAAACTTTACATTTATCTGTATTTGAGTTTGTGTACCTTTTTTTTTGTTTAAAGGTAAAATATAGAGCCCCATTCATGTTATTAATCTAGAATATATATATATAAAAAAAACTCTGGAGCCCTGAGTTGGCTAATTTTTGTTCCTGGCAGTTTGAACTCATAAGGATTTATGGTCACACTCTCATATGATTACTCAATAGATTAACCTCTCCCTGGTCTAATCTACTTTATCCCATCAACTAAGTTCACCTAGTGGCAGAAGCTGTGAGGAACACATTTACTGCCAAAACATTATGAATACCAACACTAAAAAAAATGATCATGCATAAACGAGCATTAAAAGTTGGAAAAAAACAAAAAAACCCCGAAACAAGTCAGACATCAGGTAGAGGGGAGCAATGTCATGCTGAGGTGTGAAGTTTTCCCATTTGTTTTGGTTGTCCTCTTATCTTCTGACAGACAAGGTCAACACCAATAATGATGATAAGTATCATCAGAGGGCTGTTGTTGCTACATGGATAACATCACTGGAACACTTGTTGGGTGGCAACTTATGCCTTGCTAATGAGGGCATGGTGATACTTAGAGACTACGGGATGAAGGCGATTACTTAGAGTTATAATGCTAGCAGTGGTTAGGATTTGTTGAGCCGCACTGCGGCTTATTGGATTAATCCAGACCAGGTATTGCACCTAAAACCAGTCTAAAGCCACAAGGACCCAGCATGATGTTATGGTAATTCCTCCTTTTTCACGACACAACTACTTGAAATTAGGAAAAGGAGCCCGAATGCCCGCACAGCCACTGAGCATCAAGAATACATTGGCCGCTGCTTCTCAGCTTCATCTTTACACTTGATCCTTTTGACGCTGCAGCCCTCGAATGTGCTATATGCACCCGTTTCAGTTCTTTTTTTTTCTAAGTGGTTTGCCACATGTCGAGGTCAGGGGTAAAGGCTGGGCGGATTAGAGCCTATATCGAGTCAATGAGAAGAGGCCATATGGGCAAATGAGATCCATGTCCGTGAAGCACTAATCTGGGGATGCCCTCTGAGTGACCAGGGATGGACACTACCCACAGCAGCTCAGAGGCTTTGGGATTGGAAATCAGCCTGTGACCTGCTCTACTGTACCCTGTACGTTAGCTACCCCATCTGACCCTGCAAACTCAGAGAGGAAGGAGCCCGGCCTTAAACGTAAAAGATGATTAAAAACACACTGAGAGGAAACAAATAACAGAATACTGCGTAGCTCTATTGTCGCCATCCAAAATAGCCGATATTTTCAGTACGTGATATGAAGAAATGGTCACTGCTTTGATTACACATAGAAAGATAATTGTTGCTCAAATGTTTATACAGTTCTAACAGCAAGCTGAATTTACTCATACAGGATGAAAAGTCATGAAACCCCACATGAATAGGATTCAACTCAAAGCAAGCACAATGCAATGGCTTAGATAATGTATTCTGTATATAGAAACATATGTGTTAAAGGAAAGTAACTCCTATAGAGAAAACTATTTAAAATTCTAAGGACCCCGCTGAATAAAATGCATGTTGTTTGCCCCATATCACGTAAAAGTACAATAAAAAATAAATAAAAATAAATAAATAAAGCGGCAGAAGGTATGGCAAGAGAAAAATAAAAGCAGAGATAAAACAAAAAGGAGGGGGGTATTTATTAGAGATACTGTCCCAGTGATTGGCTGCAAGGCGGTTAGCAGAAGGACAAATGGACAAATCTGAGGAGCTAATAAGAGTGAATACAGAACAGCCCTCATGGGCAAATCTGGCACTAAGATGATAATGAGATTATAAAACCCTACTATATTGCAGCAAATTGTATAAGTGTTTCATTGAACCTTGTTGAACTTTCATTTATGCATGCAGGGCTCTTTCCCTTTTTGTCTCTCCCCTTTCTTCTTTTCCCCAGGATGATGGGTAGAGTACGAGAAAGGAGGAGAACACAAAATGCCTCCTGGATGGAGTTTACCTAGTGCAGGGGTGAACCGGAGACCACAGACTGGCTTTCCAGACACACTTCTAGTTAGCATAATCACAGTAGTCTAAACCGTTAAAGCAATAGTGCTGCATATGTGTAGTGATTTTAAATCACATTTCACATCTTGTCAGCATCCGTCATACGTGCAAACTTCACATGAAGCTTTACATTTTTAAAATATGTGTGCTCAGGTGTAAAGCTAACAGTATGACCATTTATAAATCTGTTTTTTTCTTTTATTTTTCAAAGCTTTTTTGTGTGTGTGTGTGTGTGTGTGTGGAATTAAATTAACTTTTAGCAGCAGCTGTAAAAGAGCTCCAAAAGAACTTCTGTATATAAAAATGATTGCAATTGGAATAATTGTCATCTTTCTACTCTGAACTACAGTTAACTTGATTGAAAGGTCAGCAACACAAAAAAAGGTAAGAGAAAGAAAATGAAAAGCTGGAAAAATCAACATTCATTTACTGTTGTTCAGCCATCAGTTCTCTGAAAATTTTAAAAGAAGGAAAGAAAAAAAAATCCCAAAAGATTGCCAAAAAGACATTTAGGAAAAAGGACAGGGATACAAAAGGAAATTAAAAAACATAAAAGAGGACATGGGTTCTTTTCTGTAAAAGATTACAGGAAAAACTTGACTATGCTCATTTTTGTACTTTGTCCTTCACTTGAATGTAACACACAGATCAAGGATAATGAAACTGTCAGCCTAAAACTGCATGTGACATATCACCCTATCCAGTTAACTGTGTAAATAATGTCATTTTTGTAACTTTACATTAGCGGTGATTTTTAATGGCTGTTGAAATTTAGATGCACTGCTCTCAAATACCGTATAATCTTTGCACTGAAGCAAAACTGCTAATAATAGTAATGCATTTAAAAAGATTGTTAATGTAACAATAATGCTGCTACTAATATGAATGTCATTTTACATATTCTAAAATCAACTAAAGAAATACCTTCACATAACTCAAAAAAGCTGTAAAGTTAAGCTAATGAAACATTTCTTAAACAACACCTCACTGCTGAAGAATTACGTCGTGTTTAACTTTTACAAGTTTGTACAATTATTAGCTTAACGTATTGATCTGCTTCATTTCTTCCTGTTTGTCAGTTAAGACAAACAAATGGCAGCACCTTTGTCTCAGACCTGTAGCAAAGGCTTCACTATTGACTATGTGAGTATATCTTTGATTCTGATCTGGCTGAAGATAAATGTCTGACAGGAGGCAAAGCGCTGGAATAGATCAATAAACAGGGACGGTCCTCTAGAATTGAGTCAAAGAGGTGGATCAAAGTGGTCAAATCTTTGATTCCAGGGAAACGTCCCTGAACAACAGCAACATACATGATGGAACAGATTGCCTCTGTCTACGTGGAACAATGACCTGACAAAGGACTGGGGACGGTGCTGCATCTGAGACACTAAATGTAAGAATACATTTCCATTTGTTTTTTTTTTCTCTCAGCTTGTTATGTTATAAATACACCGTTAAATCAAATTTTACAGGCCAGTGTCTATTTATTTAAAAAAACTGAGATTATAAACTTGGAACAATTGTTGTGAAAAATGCCAAAGGGAGGTCTGATAAGTTTTTGTTGCTGTTGTGCTTGTTGTTTGTTGCTAAAAAGTGTATTTAAAAAGCTAAGCGAGTGGAGAAACCTTTGTTTAAGCAATGTATAAACCTAACTGAAGACTAGAGAAGAATGGCAGGAGGGAAAAACAATATGATTTTTTTCCCCCTTAACTTACACCCCATGTGTACCTGGTCTTAAAATGTGATCTGTATCCAAATAAGCTATCCAGATAAGGAAGAATGAATGTTAATGCAAGGTCTAAACATGTCGTGATCACGATGTGATCGGATCCGCCAGACTACATCTGAAGGGGTCTGGCTCGCGTTGTGTTGGGATCTTGGGTGTAAATGCAATCCTTACGACTTACAGACATCAACACACGCAACGCCATCATCTTGCATTGACCTGTGACCGCTATGTCATCATTCCGCTCTGCACTGAATGGCGCAAAAATTATCAAGCCCGCTACTCATTACTCCTCTGTCTTATCCTGAGACCCGTTAACTGTTGTGGCATTTACATTAACTGCAAATGAAATTGCTGCTAACAGTGTCAGTTAGCTTTCCTGTTTGCTCTCGACAGAAAAACGTTGCAAATGACCACTTCCTTGACAGAGAAGAGAAAAAATAGGTCGTGCAGTAGTAATATATCTGGTGACCGCACACCTGCCATGTTGACAGCCTACAACTGATTTGTCACAACGACTAATAAGTCACGTGCGGCTTTTACTGGAGGACAGAGATCTGATCTCAGTGTGGATAACAAGAATGCATTAAAAAACCAGGTGTAAATGCAAAGGCAAGATCGGATCGCTTATTATCTGGATAACTTATCCGGGTACAGATCGCATTTTAATTCCAGGCATAAATGGGATGTTACAGTCCTGTGTCAAATGCTCACATGCTGGCATGGCACAAAGATCGAATGGTGGGGAACAGGAAAGAGAAGCGAACCTCCATGATGCTCTGATAGCCAATTTTCGAACTCAGCTGACAGGATTTTACAACTTGTGAAAAGTCAATAAGTACTCAGATTCAGTCCAGTCTGTACACAGAAAGCAGATATGAAGTAAGACCACCATTCAAGGGCGAGAACCAAAGCAAATGGAAAATGTTCCAAGATGCAGAAACCCAATGTTTAAAATTTTCCTCAAGAAGGAGGTCTGCATCTCAAGCTTCAGCTTCAATGCCAGTTTTCATTTACGCTGAAGTGTTAGATCTTAAATGTGTTTTTACATTAATACAGAATCACATTCATACATACTCAATCCGAGAGGTTTCCCAGCAACAAATTCATTTTTTTCATTTTTTTCTAGCTGCTGTGACTGAAAACTTCATCTAAACTTGCAACCTTTCAATGACTCTAAATCACATGTCAGAAAACCCTGACAAATAAATACAAAAGCAAAAGGAAACAAAAGCCAAGAGGGAAAAGATTCTGTATAGTCAACATTTGTCTTTGCTCATATCATTTGTTTATCTCATACACAACAGACTCTTGATAATAAGCCAGGGTACCACTCCAGCCAAGGTAGCTGACAGTTAAATACAATGTGATCCATATTTTCACTTAAGAGTCTGGCACTCTGAGAGTTCCATTTCACAGGTGCTTCACCATAAAACAGATCTTATATGTTAGCCCATTCAGCACTTGATACGCTGACACTCTGAGAGAAGAGGAAAACTAAAAGATGAGTGGCAACAAGCCTCAAACATCAAGAATCAGATTTAGGCTTGGTTTAGTTTTTGCTAAAGTGGATGTTTTTGTCTCACAGCTTTATATTTACAGCTTACTCTTATTCCCCCTGAGTTGCCACGAGAACTAACCCCAAAGACTTCTGGCCATCTTTTTCATGCTACACCATTCCATCAAATGGTAATATTTTACATGTATTGTATAATTTTAGACAAATTCTCAAGATTTAGCCTGACATATTTGATTACTTTGGATGACTGGGATCTCCAACAGAATTCAAACTTTTGTAGATTTGTAAAAAGGTCTAGCTGCACAGCATAAATTTTAGAGTTGTTTTGATATTGACACCAGTATCGCAAATGCCTCCATTACTGCCAAATATGCTGGTGTCATTATCGGCAAGAAAGCCAGTCTGTGCACTGATCCAAAACAACGTAATTTATTGCCCATGAGACAGTACCCAGTTAGCTCCGTTTGCTCTGACTAATGTTACATACTTGACATCAATTCTTCTTCACAGCACTAAAAACAGCATACAGGCCATAAAGTACAACAATGATAGTGATCGTATCACATCCATACAGGGTTAGTATACATCTGTTAACAACAAAATTATTTTATTTTTATTTACATGCTGGTATTGGATGGGTATTCCATATCAGCTGATACACAAGATCTGGTATCGGAACATCTCTAATAAGTTTGTAAAGAATCACCTCCTGGTGGATCAGTGGGGTCTAACATCCTTCTGTGATTGGACTGCATAAGCAGGGTGGATGTTTTATGAACATTTTGTGGATGTCAAGTTGGGGTATGACAGCCATTTATACAGAACGCACTGAGAGGAATTAGCAGACAAATCCTTATTGGACGAATGAGTACAAGCAAATTTTAACATCAGTAACAGACTCATAAAACCATAGTTATAGTGCATAACCTTCATTTTGACTTGTGACCATAAATATCCAAACACTATTACCCGCAATCAAACACGCTCCCTATTCTCCAGCTGTAACCCACCAAGAATGTTCCAAATCTGATTTCTGATGTAAAACAGAATTAAGAACGTCAACACAAACAGCAAAGTCTCTTCCACCAAAACACCAGCTGTGCATGACTCAACTCTCTCCTTGGTTTTTCTTTTTTAACGCAAGTATAATCAATGTACTGAGAACATGAGAGTATATCAGGCATTTTTTCCTACCAACACATCAAATGACAAGGCTTTTTAACTGTAAACATGTTTGTTAGCCTGTCAAAACAGGTTTAATTCGTAAGAGTGAGTTTACAGACTAAGATCCACAACCAAACAGATCTCATTGTGAGCAATAATCTCGAGTTTGATTTTCCAGTTTTTTGTTATTTTGAAAACTGTGCAAGTTGTTTTCCAGCTCTAACATGTTATAAATCTTTTGCTGTGATTCTGAAACTGTCACTTTTATTGGCGTCTCAGGGTAGCAGAAAATCTCAGTATCCACAGACAAAACACCTGGCTGAGATCTCCAGTAAAGCCCAGCTGGTTATTGTAAAATCAAGCCTTTTTTTTTTTTTTTTTTTTTTTTTTTT
>JAPZDX010000021.1:23986680-24001760 GCA_029783625.1 Naso annulatus
TGTGTGTGTGTGTGTGTGTGTGTGCATGTGTGTCCGTCTGCTTTGTATCAGCCTGTCTGCTTTTATTCTCAGGCACTCTTTTGTGTCTCTGTGGTATCTTGGTACATTAATAACACCGAGCCACAGAAGTATGAGCCTTAGGTAAAGAAGAAAGGCAGAGTGACCTCCCATGTCATTGCACAGGAATTATTTCTCATTTCTGTAACAATATTGCATCACTTTTCCAGCCAACTCCCTGCTATTTTCATTCAAGATTAAAAAAAAAAAATCCTTTTCCGAAAAAGAACAAGTCCTCATTTTTAATTATGTAAAACCTAGTAGGAAAGAAAGAAAGGTGGGCACATTAAAAAATACATACAGCAGAGTACTTAAGTTGTGAAAGAAAATGAAAGTGAGTCTCTTTCTGCAGTCCATTAGGGTTAATTACGGCCTTGTGTTGGGATGCTTGTAACAGAGCAAGGTTGGTAATTAAAGTACAGGTAAGACATTAACTTACTTTTGTTAGCCATTAATCAGTGTTTACCTTCAGAGAGCTCTCCCTTTGTAATTAATAATCAGCCTGGACAATGAGTAATCACCCAGGAGGAAGTTGTGTGTACGTGTGTGTGTGTGTGTGTGTGTGTGTTTGTCTGTGTTATTAGCAAAGGGGGTTTTCCCACCTTTGAAACAGCATCTTTACTGATCAAACAAGCGATCATCCATCCCGCCAGGAAAAAAGTCAATAAACTATGCAGCAAAAACAGAGGAGCTCTTGCAAGAAAAATCACTGTAAGACTGGATTTTTCCTCTATTTTCTCCATTTATTTCTCATCACCTCTTCATTCTCTTCCATTTTGTGCTCATCCCTCTCTTGGCATCTAAACAGAAGCGCAGGTTTGGAATGATTACATCTTGGTGAGGCCTCAGCAACCCTGCTTAACCAGCACCCCGCTCCCCAACTTATTTGTCTGTCAGCCTCATAGCTACTTCGTACACACACACACACACACACACACACACACACACACACACACACACACACACACACACACACACACACACACACAAAGGGAGCTTTTCCAGCAGGAGATTGGTTCCACTTTATCTGCATATTGAGCCTGTGTTCGGCGTGCTCCTAACTGATAAAATTCTGCTGGTGTGCCAGGCCACTGCCAAACGCCAGAGCAATGACCCTCTTGGTGGAACAAATTCCTTTTGCAAGAAGGAAAAAAAGAAGAATGGAGGGGAAAAGAAGAAAGATTAAGACAAAAAATTTGAAAATGAAAGGGAGGGCATCTAGCCAGTCAAACGCGAAGGGAATGGGTCCAGGTTTTATCGCATTTAAAACAAGAAATGGAGACGTTAGCAGACACCCCCGCTACGTGTTACTCTCCCTCCCTCTCTGGGTCCCTGCAGCCCCTACAGAACGCCATGATGGTATACCGGCGTCGCTTCACAGATGATTAGGAATAACAGACAAGCTCTGCCTCCACTTCTCCCTACCTCCTTCTGCCAAGATTCTACCAGCATGGAAAACACAATCATCATATCATCACTGCACCACACAGGGAGGCAGAATGCAGGCAGAGGAGGGGAGAGGGAGACGTATGGAGGCAGTCGGAAACAGAAGAAGAGTAAAGAGAGAGAGAGAGAAGAACGACGGCGAGACTCGTCCTTCAACCCGTTTCTCCCTCACGCTGCCTGACCGGTCCCGGAGCATTTAAACACACATCCAATACTTTGTTAGCCTTCAGACATCATAGTGAGCGCGTCTGATCACATGCCATTCTCCACAGCAGCCGAGTCGCCCCGGGCCTGGCTCCACATGGAGAACGGCGGTTCACACTGTGATGTGTGTGTCTGGATACGTACACTTGTGTGTGTGTTTGTGAGTGTGCATGACGACAAGGATTCACCGGTCTGTTTAGTGTTGCTGAGACACTTTAAGCTGAACCCTGATTACCCCCACCTACACACAGACACACACACACACATACTTTTACCATAGCAACCCAGACAACAGCAGTCAGCAGAAGAGGTGACTGTTGGGAGCTCAGTTTGTGTGTGTGTGTGTGTGTTGATTGAAGTGCTGGGCCATGATGCCCTGACAGCCTTCCCTCAACCTTCTCTCAACCTCGTCACCTCTGTTGCTCTGCTGTGACTCTCGCCACAATGGCTGCTGCCTGTGAAACCTGCCAGGCTGCCAAGGACACAAAGACGACTGAGACAACCTTTGACATCAGAAGCTGCCACCAAAAGACCAGAGACAAGCAGAGTTGGCAGCTCTGTAACAGGCCAGAGACTCGGATCTATTCAGTTTGGTTAAAGTAGCAAAAGTCAATAGAGCACGAGTCAATAGTGCACAGATACAGATGGACGCTGTGTCAAACAGGTCCGCGTAAGGACAATGTCAGGCATGCCAGCAGTTTCAGAAAGTAGACCCCTATATCTCGGCTCAAAGGTTGCTGTCTTTTGACCGACAGCTACTGAGAAGAGACATAAAACATCAAGGTAAAAAGCTGACGATTGGACATGAACTACAATATGGGTTTTATACTGAAGGCTAGATGACATTTCAAGGGGCTGATTCACAGGTAGATGTTAAGGCCACATGGCCACACAGTTCCGTGTGGAACATGGTGTTTTAGCGGCCAAGATGAGATAGCAGTGTTAGAGGTGTATTCACTGAAGAGTGGAGCATGTGTAAGATGACCTATACATTCACCATGAGGCGCTTTGAAGAGAAGAAATCACAAAGCAGGACCTTCAGAGTGATGATGGGAGTGAGTGATGAGGATGTGAGGGTGCAAGTGTGTTTGTATGTAAGTACACATGCACACAAAAGAAAAACAGGTGCATTCATTACATATGACAGGTATATTTTTCCTGTTTAAAGCTTCTCTTTCCCTTTGTTTCCGTGTGTGTGTGTTTGTGGGTCCACGCCTGCATGTGTGTCACTCTTCAAACAACACTGCAATCATCATCTCTTATCAACGGTCATGTTGAGGATTACAGCTTTCATCCCTAATCCTACATTAAGGACACATTCTCATGATGGCCGTGACATCATCGAGGCCAGTAAACCACAGAGAGGGCACAGGGACAGGAAGCCAAACACCACAGGAGAGGATTAATGAATATAGGAGACAGAGTGCATGATGAAAAAGAGAAAGAGTGTGCGACAAAGATGACGAAAATAGAAACAAAATCAAACGGTGCATTTCTGTAGCCTCTGTTTCTGTGTGTGTTTATGTTCTAAATTAATCTGCCACTGCTTCAGTTTCTCAGTTTCTCTGACAATGATCCTTCTCAATCAGCCTCGCTAAGACCTCCAATCTACCCAACACCCACAGGCATATGCACACATAGCACACACACGCGCACACACTCACTCACAATAACAAATAATGCCAACATACACACCACGCTGCACTTACTGAACCCTGATAATCTTTGTATTTGTTCTTTGCACTGCTGTAAAACCTCTGATGAAACACTGAGGAATGTATTTGCATCTTGCACATCTCCTGCAGATTTTTGCTATAAAAAAATTTCCCTCGTGTCCACTGGCACATCCTTTTTTAAGCTGAGTCTTAAGTTTACATGTCGTATCCACCCCACTCTCTGCTGTGACCACAAGGAATAATGTGTCTAACGAAACATCTAAATTTCATTTGCTCAACTTTTCCTTCCAGAAGAGAGTCCTCCCTTTTTAGGCCTCATTTACAGGACATGACATACTAATTTACGGAATGTAACTGTCAAACAGTCAAAATTCTTACTAAACCCTCTATTTTAGTTAATACTAAGTCAGTGGTTGTGAAGTAGAGCCAGTTTCTCCAGTTAACAGCGATTCAACTCACAGTGCTTCCAAGATTTAATTTTTGCCCTGTTGTCCCTGTCCCAACTTGTTTACTGACATCAAATTCAGAATAAAAACTTGCATATAAAGTTAAAAATCAATGACGGTGAGAGGAAAAAAAATACATATGATGACTTTGAGCTGTTTAAAGTGAGTATATATCAATTTTCAATTTCTGTTATATTTATATTTTACAAAGAGTTTCCACTTTTCTGGAGTCAGGGTTGTACAAACAGTCAGCACGCTATTGCTTAACTGTTTATCAAAGTCAAATACTGTAAAAAATCACCGTAAGCTAGAAAAAAACAATCTCAGATAATCCAGTAAGTAGATAATGAGTTATTATGTTATGATTGTTGGAGTGTGTTTGTACACAGTTTGATACCTGCAGATACTCGGGGGCAGTCTGGTAGCATGGGGTCCAGCGGTGTGTCGAGGGGCTCTGGACTCGATACCCAGTTACAACAGTGCTGTAGGAAGAGGAAAAAACAAAGAAATAATGTTATTTCCCTTCTCAAAGAAAATAGAGCATATTTTGTACTTTCTAAATGAATTTTAGTAAATTGACCTGAAATTTAAAGAGATATCAGATAACAAAAGGGAAGGAAGGAAAAAATAGAGGCAAGGAAGACAAAGAGAAGGGGGACAGGTGCGGAGGACAAGTAGGGGAGAGACAGTAAGTGAGAAAGAGGCTGAGCGAGGTGGGGGGTGAGAAAGAGAGACAGGAACAAGCAATTAAAAGCTTTGTGACATGTTGCTCAGACAGCTTGGCGTTTGTTTGTGGTGGAGAGCTGAGACCTTCTACCATGGTAGATCAGTGGGTGCCCTGGGGGAGGGTGTCTGCCCAGCTTGCTGACCCATAACCCCCTGCAAACACCCCTAGTCCTCTCAAACCCCCTGTGGTTGACAACTCTACTGTCAGAAAGAGGAGAAGACCTCTTTATCTGCTTTTTTTTGCTGTCTTCATCTTTCTGTCCGTGCGACGTTCCCTCTCTCTACCTACAGTTATGTCAAACATTGTATGTTCAAATCTAAAGTGCAAGTATTTAACTGGGCCAATGCCACACAGCAAAACAACATATTTCCCCATGCTTTAAGTTTTCATTCTCTAGGTCAGCAGATGACACCATATCAAAGAGGTTTTTTTCCCTTTTGACTGTGCAATGTGGACTGGTATGCTGTGGCTTGTAGGGTTAGTACAAAAACAAGGAAAAGGGAGAGCGGGATAGAGGGAGGCTGAGAAGGAATGCTTGGAGAAGACGTTCCCCAGATAAGATAAAAGTTCAATAGAAGAAAGAGAAAATGTAAAGAGATTAGAATGTGCAGCTGGCGTCCTTCTGAATCACTGCTTATCTGCCCTTGTTTACTTTCACCCTGGCCCCCTGACAGTCATTACAGTGTTGTGCATGCTTGTGTGTGCTTGTGTGTGTGAGTGTGGGTCAGTGATTGCATGGCGGGGGGTCTCCCACAAAGATGTGCAGCGTTTGAACGCTTTAGACTCAAACACACATGCAGACACACATGCTTTCGCATTTTTGCCCTTGGTGACCCTGACTCCCGAGGCCCTGAAAAAGGAGGGACTGGACACAAAAATCTACAAAACTCCCATTTCAACCCCTTGAAAAACACACACACACACACTGCAACACATGTACATGCAAAAAATCCAGGGCCATGTCAAACTTCTAATCCCCTACGGTATCATCCCCAAAGTAACACACACACACCCACCCACCCTGCTCCAAGAGGTGTATGAGTATGTAAGGGTACCTGATTGAGGCACAAGTAAATAAATTAGCAGATGTCTTCTGCTCGTCTGTTTGACATGTACTACATCTTTTAATGTCTAACAGTAATTTATTTCCTACAAGCTTATAAGAAAATATATTGACACTTTTAAGAGACAATAATGGTGAAACACCACATGTACGCAAATCCTCAGTAAATGAGCTACAAGTAAGTGAACAAAATGAAGATGGTAAATGTGTTTGAAAAAAAAAAAAGGTCTGTTTTCAAAATAAAGGTTGGGCCATGTGTAGTCAACTTCTATCCAATTAAAGACATAATAATCAAGTAGAAATTGACATCAGCGTTTAAATAGTAAAATGGCACTAAACTGTCTAGATTTCATCCTGCAGCCTTGTCAATCAAAAGTGCTGGAAGTAAAATGTGGTATAGCATAAAAGGAGCCAAAGAGGTTGAAGAAAGATCGGCAGAGCAATGTGGGGGAATGGAGGGGAGGAGGCTGAGGGGGTTTAGTGTTGGGGGATGATGACGAGTCATCTTGGTAAACAGTGGCATATTGTGTATTTTTAGATCCCTCGCTTTGCCCTAGATGTGCTCTCCTCTGAGCCCAGGCTTGAGGGCAGAGCGGCGTAGAGCGGCACAGAAGCAGTGGGGCTCCTTGACTGCTACATCAAGTGTCTCATTGTATCTCCTTTAATTCATTCAGTCTGGCTCAAGGAAGATGTCAGCTGGGCTGTGGAGCAGTGGGCTGAAGGCGGCTGGATAGAGGGGAGGGAGGGGAGTCTTTCAAAGGGCCCTGCTCCCTCCCCCTTCACCTCCACCATCACCACCAATGGAGGCAGGGAGGCCGGGGTTTGAATAGATTTGTCAAGGCAACAGCACACATGTGCACACAAACTCTTGCATAAATGCACAAACACACACACACACACATAGTCCCAGTACTGTGGGAGACCGCAGGCATAACAGCAGTCACATAAAGGCAAGGCCTGCTGGCTGGGATTAGAGAAGGCCGACGTGACAAAAGGATGGCACATCACATCGGCTGCCTCTGACGCATAGCATCATCACTTCAAGCAGCTCGTCCGCCGATCAATGGTGCCATTGAACTGAAGGCAGACGGAGAAACAAACATGTAAACAGATTTCACTGTGAACTCTTCCCCCACCTCTGCTGCTCGTTGCATGTGTGTCACCGCGTGTGCTTGGATTGTGCTCCAAATGCACACTCACGTTGAGACACGTTGCACAAGGCATTTTGTTTCTCTTACATCGCATCACAGACATTAAACAAAGTTCACGAAGATCCTTTACAATGGTGAGTTAGAGGTTCATGCTAAGTGCTAAAGCTAACCAGTGTACTTCGCGAATGTGATGACAAGCAGGTATCAGCCTCAGAGAAATGCTTTAGAGCATTTTTTGTCATGTGTCAGTGAGTCTGTGTGTGTGTTATCCACCACCAGCTGCCTTCTGCAAGTTCAAATGGAAGCCGGCCTGCTCCTTTCACATAAACAACACAAACACACACACACACACACACACACACTCAGAGTAATGGACACAAAACACTGCACTCACAGCTGATGGCAGGCTGATCTAATGGAGCCTTCATGAGGACCAAATAGGTCTCTCAGGTGTCCATCTCCACTACACAGCGAGTGTCACAGAAATACACATGCAGTACCTTTAAACAGGGATGCCTTCCTGCCTTTCAATATCTGCATTAAGATTTTTCCAGAATTTATAATTACATTATTAAAACAGGGAGTAAACATTTGACACGGCCAACAAAAAGCGTATTTGATTAAAAATGATCGAAACTTCATGTATATTTGCAATCTCGTACAACAGCATCCATTCAGTCCTCAAATAGTATTTCAACGTCTTGCATTTGAAAGCTGGACTGAGTCCCATGATAGAAACTCTGTGCTAAGTGTACAAAAGTCTCCTAAATCATGACACACATGACAGCCTGCACCCCAACTTCTAGTCCTGAGAATCAGTTCTTGCTCACTCTCTCTGTGTCTGTCTCTCTCCCACCTCCTCCAGTTGCTGTATAATCTCCATGGATTAGGATGGTTTATTCATGACCGTAGTGTACTTTGTATGTGTGTGTGTGTCTGCATGTGTGTATGGCTGTGTGTGTATGTGTGTGTGTGCTCTGGGCAGGCCACTAGAGTGTGACAGCAGGCCAGCACAGTGACAGGAGACACCTTGGAGACTGTGACAGGCTGCCAGCTGTACACCATCATTCGCATTTCTCTCACTCACTCAATTCTCCTCACTATGCTTCTCATCTATCTCCACGAACATCTCTCCATCTCCTCTCCTCCATCTGTATTCACTCCATTCAGATCCTACCTGTCTTTTTGTTTTTCCTTCCCACAGCTCAGCCCTGTGCCTTCTTGGTGGCAGTCGACGGCATTTAAATAATTGAACATTTCACATACTTTATTTCGAAGCCTACTTCTTTTTCCGTCCCAGTCAATGGATGCATCTTTCTCATTCTGCTTTATTCCCTCCCTTATTCTTTTCTTCCAGGCAGTGACGTCAGGTCCCCCTAGTCTGACCCATTTGGACTTTGTAACCTGGCCCAGCGGGCGCTGATCACTAAATCCCATCTCCTCTCCTTTACCCTCCTCTTCTCACTGCTCCATCCCACCATCCAGTGACCTCTTGAACCCCAGAGGGAGGGAATTATCTCTGTCCGAAGAGAACAGAGCAGTGCACTGCTGGGGTGCACCGACCTCACATGCACCCACTCATACGGGCACCCATATTTATACATCACCCAGGGCATTATTCAGGTTCACTGCTTGCTCTCGTCTGTGATGTGCAGAACCTTCTGGGCTGCCCTCCCTGCATCCTGCCATCCTTTGCGTACAATGCAGGTGTTGTTTATATTAAAGATCCAGCTGAGCAACAGTTATTGATGTCCCTTTAAAAGCAGCAGCATTACATGCATCTGCTGTCAGGGTGTGTATGCTTTGCACTGCACCAACAAGTGCATGTACTCACAGACTGTGCGACCAGTCAAAGCCAAACATCAGGAAACTGAGCCAATGATAGAAACCTCTAGCTAGGAGCCATGGGATTAACAAATTGGGTGGAACACAAAGGGAGTCTGACCTTTCGGCGGAGCCACTGCAAATAAGCAGCACTGGTGTCTAATATAAATGACTGGCACAGATTAGGTTTTGGATTCACCTCAATCCTCAGGCTGACCTCAGGGCTTGTTAACTAGCACTGCCATCCATGCCCAGAAGCAGTGATGTGATGAAATACTGAACTCGAGTAACACAACTGATGTCACTTTTGAGAAATATGAGACAAATTTTTTGTTAGTTTCCCTAGTCAGTATCAATCAGATGTTAATATAGCCACAGAGCACTGATCTGTTGTATTTATCACTAATAGTTGTCTTGATCTCAGACAACAAATGGTCAAAACACCTCACACCATAAGTGCCCATTTTTCTACTAGTTAGGCTGCAAGAACAAGGCATCAACTCTGTTTGCTTTCCTGAAAATTGAAGTTGATTCAGAATTGAGAAAATAAAACACTTTTTTGCTGTTAAATAAAACTGATACAATGATTTATATTGCTTTGGTATTTGCAACAGCTAGCAAGAAGTCATTTAAAATATTAAGGCCAAAATTGTGAGAGTTAAGAATTATAGTCGCTAGTAAAACAAGTGACTGACAAAAGAGCATCAATCTGGTAAAGTAAGTATCAAAAACAGAAAAAAAGATGTATACATTTTCTACAAACTAGTTTTTTTTCGTATTGTATTGTATTGTATCATTGACAAGGACAAAGCATATTGCAGGTGTGCCACTGTTTCCCTCAAGAAACAATCCCTTTAATTAGCCAGGCTCTTCTCTTAATTCAGCCAAAAAAGGACTGTGGGTTAATGAGTACGAGAGTGAGTGAATCCTTGCCCGTCCCCTTCCTCCGGCTGGACAAAGAAGGTTATTTCAGATTTATTGTTCAGGGTAATCATCACAAATAGAAAATCACTTAACATTCCAATTATGCTGTGTCCCGAACATCCCTTAGATGAATCAAAAATAGGCAACGCCAGACAAGTAGACAAGAAGAAGGGGGCCAGCGCAACCTTGAATCCCCAACACTCAAACTAACATTCATACACACTCAGAGACAACCAAGACACACACTTAGGTGCACAAACCAAACACACATGTGAAATTGGAGATGACAGAAATATCAAAAACAAAGGACAAAAGATATAAGAGAGGATGCAGTACAAATAAAGGTATGGTGTGTGTGTGTGTGTGTGTGCATGACATTTGCATCTTGGGCTCCAAAGCCGCTCTAGTCTTGGATGGTCCTCATCTGTATGTGCATACTGAGTGAGCCCAGGTGCTGCGTACGGCGCAGAGGTCACACCAGAAAGGGCAACTGCTAAAATGAAGCTAACACAAATGCACATGTGCACGTGCACTCTATCTCACACGTTTACCCATGAGCACATATAAACACATGCGTGCGTGCACATACAGATACACCATTGAGGGTTAACTTTCTTAGTTACTCATTGACATGCACCCACAAAGAAAAGTGAGGGCTGTTTTTTTTGTTGTTTTTTTGTTTTTTTTTTAAAGACAGGGAGGGAGAACAAGCAAACAATGGTTCTCTATGACTTCGGAGGCTCGCGGTTGGTCAGGGGTACCTGTGTAGGTCAGCAGGTTGTGCAGGGAGAGACCTCAGCTCACCGCTGGGAGAATTTTCATAATAGGACGGGTCATGCTCAGGAATGGACACTCGCACAGTTTGCAGCATCTTTGTTTGCCTTGAGTATAAGCTTGTGTATCTGAGCATGTGTTGCTATTTCACCTGCTGCATCCAGTCTTGTGTGCCTTTGCTCGTCTCCTGCAGCCAGATGTTGTGCGCGGAGTCAGTCAGAGCCACAGCACACACTCTACTCTTCACCTGCATCTCCCTCTGGTTGATCTGCCACAAAAAAAGCAAAGAAATTTTGTGTTAGTCACCCATGAAGCATGCTTATGAAACAGCTGCAGTTGAGGAGGACATTGTTTGTTTCAGACAACATTTTATCAAAAACAAAGAAACTTTATGCTGTAAGAGAGGTGATACCCTCTTCAGAATAAAAAATATCTTTTTGATTGCATAGTTGTAAATTATTTAAATGCTTCATACACAATTTGTCCATAGATACTTGCCTAATAAAAATTTTATTCCTGTCCAACAGACACTGTCAGCCTGTTTCTCAGACCAGCATAGAAGTGGCCCAGTGGACAGCTTTGTAACCAGCGGATACAGATTCAACCTGGTGTATAGCATAATGTTATAAAGTGAAATATGAAAGAGCAGCTCCACCAGCGTGTCCTTGTCACGTTCTGTGTAAATGTCCTTTCCTGTGCACGTTCAAATACCTCGGTCCCCATTCTTAATACCCTTTCCCTTCACATGTCACAGAAAATGTGGCGTCCACAGACTCGTCTTCCTATTCCCTGCTGAATGTCAACGCCAAGGAAAATGTCACACAAAGAACTTGTTACCGCACTACAATAGACTTCCCACACCGCTAGTCCCACCCAAAGTAGTACTGCAGCCCGGCCTTGGGAACGAGCTGTTTCTCTCTGCTCTGCTTTAAGATAAAATGGGAAGAATAGGGAACAGGACCTGCAACAATAGGTTAACAATCACTTACTGTATACATTTAGCTAGTAAAGATACTGGTGGACTGGGTATAGAACAGTACAGCAGAACAGCGCAAGTGGCGTTGGGTTTAATTTGATCCACTATGGATTTTGGGTGCAGATGCTGGCGTAATCTATTCATTGCATATGAGACTGATGTCATGGATCAACATACTGATCCAGATCCAGAATGTATAAATATGCAATAGCGCAATTTTAGCCCCGAACCAAAATGTTGTTGCCTTAGTTAATACTTTAAGTAGCAACTAAACGATTTTACGATATCCACTAGATCAAATTTTTTTAGTCACCTAGAATTATATGAGTTAGGCGTACAGGTGGTGTTTCACTAGGAAATGAACATTTAGTGTTAATGTGGGACTCTAACTCTGCAGCTGAGTGAGCTCGGAGTAGTTGGCAAAGCAAATTTTTAACTACACTGAGACTTGATCTTAAGTGTCATCCAGAGGAGGAAGGAACTTGGCAATGTACTAGAGTAATAGACTTCTTTTAAGCTTAAAACGGTGATGGTTTTATGGCTTGGTGCCTGAAATACGACTAGCATTTGTGTAGAAGATCTAGCTAATGGTGAAGCTAAGGCAGGGAATGGGATATCAGGGCTTAGTTGGTGCTTGTCTGTAAGAATATGATAAATATAGGCAAATAAAACTTCAAGTGTGATAAAACAAAATAAGGCTGAATACAAAGCTTTGGTTAAGGAGCAGAGAGTTTAAACTGGCACTTGTTATATGAATCTGACACTCAGAGTGAGCTCAGGCGGAAGCAATCACCCATCTTATTCACATTCACAGACAAGTAACACTGGTCATCTGTAGCCAGTCGGCTTCAGCTGTACATCAAAATGACGGTAGGCATTTGAATACATCCTTCCTTGCCCAGCCAAATTAAAGTGGGAGTGTATAGAGATAAATGGAACCTATTAAGGCCCTAAGGACTCATACATCATACAGCTGATAAGGCTTCCACCGGAGCGTCTTCACCGTAGTGGAGGATAAAGCAGACTGAGCGGAGAGGTTCAACCGTAAGCATAGGAAAAGCACAACTGTAGAGATAGACAACAAAAGAAGACAGACACTGCACATGCATGCGCAGACACATTCACTCGCTCACACAAAATCATACACTCACACACATGCATGCACACACTGATACACACTCCACACTGTACTCCACCCTCATCCACGCTTGGTTGAAAAGCCTTCCTCTGGCAGAACTGGGCCCGAGGGAGCAGCAAAGTCAACCTTTTAAAACTGGAGGTGTCAGTCAAGGTCCTGTTTTCTGGCGCTAGCCAAATGGGCCAGTCCCTGAGTATGAGGGCTGCTAACAGAGGCCAGGAAACAGGAGGCACTGGACTGACTGCCCATGGAAAACGCCAAGCACATGACTTCAAACCAGTCAAAAACATCCCAAGTCTAGGCAGAAAACATTTTTTTCCACTTTCCGAGTGGATAAATAGGCCTCTACTTGCTCCCTTTGTATGCCCCATCTGAGTCAAACCTTTTTCTATTTTATTTTGTATGGAAAAAGGGTTTAACATGTGCAAGGTTCACTGAACATCACAGCTATATTAAAACTGTAACTGAACTATAATAAATTAGGTAAGCGGTGGCAACCTCACATTTATGGCAGGTTGTTTAAGTTCTCGGAGCGTTTTGGCATTTAACTTTTAACACAAAGTACCTCAGAGATAACAATGGATATGATGCAGAAAGATGGAAACACAGGATAAAACAAAAATACAAACAAAGACAGCTAGAGGAAGCGTGTGTTTCGGGGGAGATGTACATACAAGCAGTATGTGGGTGCATGCAGGGATGTACGTGTGTGTAGCAATGATTATGAGCAAATCGGACTGAATTTAGAGGACTGCTGAATTAAAGGACAGGTTAGTGGAGAAATGAATGACTGAAAGGAGTTAGACAAAGATGGAAGTGTGTGCAAAGGAAAAGCACAGCCTGTAAGAGGAAGTGTACCTGGGTTGTAGAAGGTACTGGATAACTACTTCAAGAAACTTAAAAACTGAACTTCAGTCTTTGGTGTGTGATTAAGTGCACAATTAAAGACAAAGACAAACTTTTTCCTCAAGCTGACATAATACTTTTAAAAAACTGAATAACAAGACCTTTGGAAATCCTAAAGCAACCATTTAAATTGATTAGATTCAGTATCTGGTTGTTTTGTTCATAGGTAAAAAGAAATTCTTCCTAGCTGAATTTTATAGCTTTGAAATACAAAGAAAAACTGCTTTTCCCCTCTCTAAGCAACTTTTGTGCTCCAGTTTCTCTGTGATTTGTGATTCAAAGATATTCACACAGTGTTTTATATATTTGTTGAAGTGAGGAGGGAAAAGAAATCAGACACTCACACCGAATGAAGTCTATTTTCTTGATGATGCCTCAACCGAACATTAAAAACCAAGGAACTCCATCTCCCAACACTGGCTGTATCAATCACTGTTTGACAGTTCTCACTGTCGCAATGCCAACAAACATATGGTTGGCTGTGGTAACAGTTGGGGTAATAGGTTGACAAATAATAACTCCAGGAGAGAGTTCTCTTTGCAGTGTGGCCTTAAACCACAATGGTTTAGACACCACTGGGTCCCATGTTTTACAAGCCACAATGACAACTGTGGTAAGCTGCACACTGAAAGTGAAATCTAAGCTTGTCTGTCTCGTCTGCTAGGTGGGTTTTACTCAAGGTTAGCTTACAAACTGGCCAGAACCATAAAGCCACATGCTCCCACTTGTCTTATCATATGACTTATCATGTTATAATATTTACACCAAGCTGGCCTGTGAGTTATTGTTAGCAATCTTTATCCAGAATGTTAAAACGTGCTAATCCACGATGCAACCACAGACTGCAACTTTAACAAGGAAGCAGGCCAGCTGCTGTGATCTGTCTTGTATCGGACAGGGGAGAAGGAAGAGGAACATGTGGAAAAACTTGTTGAGCTAAAACCAGCACACAGATGTTGAGACATTTGCTGTCTCTCTGCTGGCCTTTCTTTTAATGCTAGAGCAGCTGGATGTGCAGAGTCAAGAGTGGGTAGGGGTTTGGGGAGGGAAGGAGAAAGGCAGAAGCTTATTAGAGGAGGCTGAATAGTATGCTAGAAGGAAAAAGAAGGACTGTGTAAAGAAAACAGCAAAATGAGAGGAAGGACAGGCAGATACAACAAAGAATATCTCTGAATGCTTTATTGATCCCCATGAGGAAAATTCGCTTCAGAGGTAGAACAGACCACAGGGTCAAACTCAGAACAGCATCCCTGAAGCAAGTGAGCTATCAGTGTCTTTAAAACACAACTATCAGCTTAAAGCTGGGCTAGGCAATGTTTGTCTACCTGTAGCATTAGACTCCTAAGGAAGCAACTCACCTGCACCCTCCCCTCCCTGTTTTTGCTTTGCATTTTTATTTTGTTAGACCCACTCTCTTTTAAAGTGAAACTAGACAACTTTTGTAGCTTAACTTTGTTATTATGATGAATAACCTGATTAAACAGTGTAATACTGGTTGAAAAATGGCACCATTCTCTGCTAAATTTGTCTCCAATAAGCCCTGTTTTTAACATGACAATTTCTTTGCCACCAGGACGAGGCTTTCACAGAAAAATGAAAAATCAGTGACGCTCTCTGTACTCTGTCCTAAGTCGTCAGTCTACGTTCTGCTTCTTAGCGACAGGCCTGCAAGCCACGCTGTCAGTCGCTCAAGCTTGAGCTGAGACGGACCGGTTTACTCTGCTGTAACTTTCCATGCAACCGTTTTGTCTCAGTTCCAACTGGGCTT
>JAPZDX010000021.1:24050702-24062176 GCA_029783625.1 Naso annulatus
CAAGTATGCTTGATTTAAAAAAAAAAAAAAAAAAAAAAGGAGTATCTTAAAGAAACAGTTAAATCAAAAATTGAAATTTCGGTCATTATCGGATCACCACGTTTTCCAAAGGAAAGTCGAGTAAGGTTCCTCTGCTAACAAAACATCAGCATTCACCTTAACAACCGAGGAACTTGTTTTAAAATGTAAATTAAAAAAAAACAAACAAACAAAAAAAACATAAAATGCCCTCATACAACTTGTCCAATTTAATCCAATTATCAGGAAGTTAAAGACATTTTTTACAATCCTTTTCTGAGGCAAGATCTTAACCGTGGCCACTACGCTAAAAAAATTAGCGTCAGCTCCATCTTCTGAAAGAAGCTAGATCTTCAACAAATTAGAGACCAAAAATGTAAATAATATCAGGCAAGCACTTGTTGCTGCAGCTTTAGCAGAGCTCATGATGTGCGTGATGCAACAAGTTAAACACTTAAACAGTGAAGATTTCAGCTCAAAAAGTTGTGTAAATAACGTCTTTCAAATCAGTTTTGTATCTTGTGGCTTATAGAGAATTAGAATGAGCCAGACAAGCTGTCGGGATCAGTTTATGGGTTTTTTGGGAGGGGTTGTTTTCTTTATGTTTCAAAACAAGTCTCCAGCCTTTTCAGTTGTTCAGAATGATGCAATGTTGTTTTTCTGTACAAAATGTTTGAGGACTAAGAAACATCCAACTTTCCCTCAGCATGGAGGTGAGCAGATAAAACTGCATTTAATTTAATAAATTCCTTGATTATTTAGCTCTCTGTCTGCATGTTTACTGACCTAAACTACATTCTGGAGACACAGGGATTAATTATAAGCCACGACAGCCTGATCCTTGATATGTTTCCAACACATCTCTTATTATCATGTGGCTTTTCAGAAAGGATCACTTGCCTATCCAGCTTGCATCGAAGGACAAGGGACATCATGCATTAGAAATTCAACGACAAAGTCTTCCCCTGCTACCTCACAAATACACACACCCAGCACACACACACACACACACCCCTCAGGGAGCGTGGTTGGGGTGCAGAGAATCCCGGAGAACCGTGCCACAGTACCAGCAGGTTTAATATCTGTGTGGACAGAACTCTGGCCGCAGACATGACAGCTCTGGAGACGGCTCGGGAAGATGACAGACACATGTTTAAAACATAGCGCATAAATGTGAACCCCTTATGAGATGACACCTACCACAGCGGCCCCCTGTCTTGCTCCCAAAAGATTGGGGTGTCAAGAAATACGACAACTGTGCACTCTTGTGCGTGAATATCTGCTACAAAAACTGGGAAAAAAGAAAATCGGACAAACTGTGACTGTGTGTGAGTCGACTGTGACCAGATGTGGGTGTTTACATCTTAGCTCGCATGTGGTCATGTGAGCAGGAAGGGGTTAGATCATAGTTAAGTACGGAATTTTTAGATCAGCAGAGGTATGTAATTTTGCTTATTTTTCCCACATCATAGTGAGAGCAACCATGGTTTTCCACACCGAAGTTCACAGGTCTTGGAAGCAAGAATACCTCTGTCCCATGGAAGAAGCCTGTCTCTGCCATGTGGGATGGAGGGTGACCAGTAAAGGTGGCCAAAGCTTTAACCTCTCACCATTCCTGATACAATATGTCAGCGCTGAAAAAAGATCTATTTATCCATGCTTACACTCTCCTCTGTCCTCCTCCAGCTCTTCTTTCTCCCTCCTTTTCTCCTCCATCCAGACCTTTAAGTGCGGTCTGGCAGGTTTGGCTGGGAGGTTGCGTATTCCCCCTCTTCATTAGTGAGAAAATGGACTCTGGTAAACGCTTGTTAAAGCCCTTACCTACACTCCCTCAGTTAATGGGAGTGATCCATTTGTGTCCGTTTCTGCCTGACAAGGCTTTACTGGAAGATTAATAGTGCGGTGTCAGGCCACGGCCACCCTCTGTCCCGTTCTCATTTCCTTTCTTCTGGGACGCACACATGCAATAATGGAGCCCCGTCTTTTGTTGTAACACCATGATTAGCCAGGGAGAAAAATCCACGGGAATGAAAGAATGAGAGAAATGGAGGAGAGAAGGAGAAAACAAAAGGAATGTAAGAAAAGAAAAACCTTCCTTCATGACATGGAACAAGTGTAGGTTTTAAGGTTGTGAATTATAGCCACTTGACGATGGCAGAGTGATAATTAATCTCCATGTGAGGTGAAGAGAGATATAATGAATCACTTATGGATATTTCCTCTGTTTTAAAGGCTGGCTTTATCTTGGCATGATCCAGAGAGAGGTCTTAGAAAAAGTTGGCGATGGAATGTATGACAGAGAAAGAGACAGAGAAAAGGCAGCACCATTGGAGAAATAATAGAGACAGAAAAAAGACAGAGAGAGAGCGAAAGAAAAGACTAGGCAGAAGTCCTTAAGGGCCACCCAGGGTTTCGTCTATCACCCAGGCCCCCCAGCCATCCCTCTTCCTTTCGGGGATGACACTGTCAAGTGTTCCATACCCTCACTGGGTGAACAGGATAAACGCTCTTAATAATTACACGGACATTCCCGGGAAGTCTGTCCTGTCCTAGAGGAGCAGTTCTTCAGATGAGAATCCCATGGTGTAACCGGCCTGGAAATGAGCCATATAAATGGAGAATTAAAATCTAGACAGAATACTTTACTTTGTTTGTTTTTTCTCCTTTCTGTTTTATCTCTCTGGGTCTTTTCTCTGCGGTGATTTCTCTGATGGGCAGAGCAACAATCTGGTAAACACACAAACAGACACAGACAGGCGACCTGCATCGCAACCCCCTCCTCACTACATCACACTCGGTGCCAGCGGAGAGCAGGGTGTTTCTCAAAGGAGAGTATGGGGGATTGGGGCTGGTGGTGTCTCATTAAATTCTTGGGATTGTCTAATTGTCTTTCGCGGACCTCCGAGAGACTAGTACATTATACTCATTGCAATTAACTAAACAAAAGAGCCGAACCGCCCAAGCACTGGGGACGAGGCTGGCTAGGGGGAGTGAGCCGTCCAGCCGGGACCAGGACAACAAAACACAAACACACACAGCAGAAGAGAGCGCAGAGAAACAGCGAAGAACAAGAGAAAAGATATGAAGGAGAGCAAAAAAATGAAGGGGAAATAAAAGGGGAGGGGCAAGAGCGAGGACGCCGACAGACCTTGGGATTGGCCAGATGTCAGATTCGGGTGGGAGGTCGGGGTGAGACGGGGTGAGGCGAAAGAGGAGGAGGGTGTCTGTGCTCATTTGAGACGCACCTTTGTGCTGGACCTGTCTTGTTTACTGCACTACAGCTTAGCAGTGCGAGGGTCCTATTCAGGGTCCAGGCCTTTCAGAAGGTACTGAAGGAGCCCTTAAGCCCACTTAACTACCATTTTCACACACTCTGCCTGCTCTCCTCTTTGTCCTTGCCTCCATTACATCAAACGCAGGAACAAAGGCGGGGAACAGAAACTGGGGCTGGCAGAATGGCGCCCATCACAAATATTAATTTGAAAAGGTGTTGGAGAGTAGAATCTACTTTTATGCACAAGGACAACTTGGGATTTTTTTTCTCTACCTTGTCAGGGGGCTCTTTGGGGGCCGCAATGAGCTTGGTTTTCAGGCTAAAGGGGAGGCTGAGGACTTGCAGCACAATTATCCAAGAATAAGGGGCTTGAGACGTGGCACACTGCTAAAGACCGAGCACACACAAGCGCAGACACATGCACGCGCACTGCCTATTAAATAAGCTCCAAACATCAGGGCTCATTCACTTGCCAGGGCTATTAGGCAGAGCAACAAACTCAAAGAAGACACACACACATGTGAAGAGCCCATGTGACTGCAGCGGCTGGCATACAGAAACTGAGAGGCAATCTACTGAATTCTCTAGAAAAATATGTATGATACAAGCCATTCCAAAAACAGAACAGCATGCATGAATAAAGAAAATGGTGGAATAAGAAAAACAAAAACAAAAAGTCACAAATTTGACTGTTAATTCAAACAGCTCTTTCATTCAGACACACTTGATTGAAGCGTATTTGCTGGCAAGTAAAAGGGTTTTAGTCAGATCACATGTGAAAGTGGGGTGAAAAGTTTACACTGCGATTACCCATCAGAAAAAGCGCCTCTTTCTGATGTCTTCACACACACACACACACACACACACACACACACTTCCCCCAGTTCAGGCAGTCACGGCCAGGGTAGTGTGCTATGTTGAAAAGCCCATCCTGTGAGTATAGATGGTGTAACATTCTAATCTGCAGGATACAAGAGCTGCAGTCCCGACCCCACCTCCATCTAAGTCTGCCCACACTCCAGGACTCGTTGCTGGTCAAACCAAGCCCTGGCCTGCCCTGGCTCTGGCTCTCAGCAGGCTGGCTCTCACCCAGATACTCTGGCTGACCCTGCAAACATGTGGTCAACTTGGGCAAGGCAGGCCCTCAACTCTCTCAGGTGTGGATTGGGAATGGGTGGATGAAAAAACCAGAAAGCAAGCGATGAGGAAAAACAGGACACGGGGCCGCTGGCTTAACACCTAACCTTTATTTAAGAAAATGGACTTGCGCAAACATAAATGCTTAAAAGAAATAAGCAAAGTGAAACAACTCCTCCTGTCGAATCCAGGGCAAATATATATATTTATTACTCTTTGCTTCCTAACACAGTGGAAGTGAGGAAGCTGCTGTGCGTGTTTATGTAGATGTGCTTACAATTACCAGCATGTGTGCAAGCACGGGACCTTTCCACTCAGCCACATAGGTACTCCTGAGAGGGAGAGAATGCAAGAATGCAATAGTGGGAGTGCCCATTTTGATCTCTGACAGAGCCGCCACTGCCAGAATCAAACCCGAGCGCAGCGGGGCGGCGGGCAGGCAAGGCAAAGCCACTTGATGGGGGGAGGGACGGTCTATTCACACTCACACCACCCCCCCTTCAAAAAAAACATACACACTTACAAATACTCATAATCTGCTTATGATGCAGGCCGACGAACGGTGGGTTTGCTACCATCACCACAGTGAGAAACACGCACAAGTGGAATAGAGTGAGACAGAGAGGACAGTCTGCAGTGATAGCGACTTTGTGTTGTACCTTGAGTTTTTTTTTCATCTACCACAGCGAGGCTGTAACATTTTATACAACAGCATTGTTCCGAAGCTTCAAGCAGGAAAATAAGGAAGAAATAAAGACGAAGTGGATGGGGAATGAAAACAACTCTCAAATTGCTGCATTTAGAGAATGGGAGCACAGGAGTGAAGCAAATAGTGTGTAAAGAAATGTAAACAAAAAAGATGAGTTTCGGTTTTGTTGCTCATTCAGCTGCAGGTAGAGAATATCATGGGAAGGGAACTCTGACCTGTTGATACACAGATTTTTTTTTTTTTTACAGATTGTTAGTTTGTTTTTTACTGCATTGTATAATGCAGTGAACAAGACAAATATTCCTTCCAAAACTTCCTAGCATACAATAAGCCAGTCGGATACATCTTTATAAAGCTCACTGTTTTGGTGGCATACTGAAAAAGCATACTAAGAGAAACACATTCAATACTGTGGGAAAAAAATCAAACACAATTGCAAGCCATTCAGTGCGTTTACTCCAACAAGTATTGAATCCTAGACAATTTTCAGAGTGACACAGCAAACAGTTGGTTAGTAATCCTTCTTTTGCTGCAGACTCACAATACGGGGATTCTGAGAGCTCGCCACAGCACGCTGCTTAGCAAAAGAAAAGAGGAGATGGAGGATACAAAAAGAAGGAACCAAAGGGAGAAAGTAAATTTTCAAAACAAAATAAAAATAAAAATACATACAGAGCCCATTATGTGATTAAATTAATAACCTCAATATTTGTTGTTATTTTTGAGTTTCAAATTCATAACTACCAAGATCCACTAACTGGCTAACAATAGCGATCATAAGCTCATCTCTGCCTAGTCAGCAGCGTGTTTGTAATAACGCCGTCACAAAACAAGCAAGACGAAAGAAAGTTTCATTTCTGAGTTATAAACTTCATTCAAACTAAAAGTAAGTGATGACAAACTAAAGTGAGCGCAGACAGGTGCAGAAATCACCACCTCTTTTAGGATTAATGCTGCTTAGCTTAGGGACATAATAAAAAGTAAATGGGAAAGGAGAGGGACAGCAATGTGAGTGTGCGCTTTAGTGTCAGATGCAGGTTATAGAGCAAGAGTATTGAAAAGGAGAAGAAGAAAGTCTGCAAGTTAAGGACACCACCGCAGCAGTCCGTCACCAGGGACGAGAGGTGGGTGTTTCGATGACAAAGCCGTCTATTTCCATAGGCTCTGTGTGCCTGATCTCCCTCTAGTCCCTCAGAGCCACGGCCTTGATCTGGGCAAACACTGTGCGTGTGTGTGTGTGTGTGTGTGTGTGTGTGTGTGTGTCTGCATTTATCTGTTCACATCATTTCTAAGTTGATGCGACTGAGTCACAGCTTGTATGCACTGCTGCAAGTTCTTATCCATCCAGCTCTTTTATAGACCCTGTATCAGACACAGAGGAACGAACAGTCGCTAACAAGTGCTAACATCACTGCATTTTAGCATTTAAGCCGGCAGTAGCTGCAGGGCCAGATGAGGGACGAGTCCGCAGAAATGGAGAGATAGCCTGGAGGGAGATTGAGAGGAAAGATGCAACAAAAGATGAATGATGAAAAAGGTGTTAGAACGGGAGCTGAAGATGACTATGAAGGGAAAAATTCAGTTTGATCTGTGATTTGATATGATAATATGAGAATGCGTTTTTCACAGTGGGATAAACATGCATATATACGATAGACAGATAAATAGATAGATAGACAGATAGATAGATAGATACATAGATAGATAGACAGATAGATAAATAGATAGATAGAGGAGAGTAAAGGGGAGAGAGAGAAAGAGAGAGAGAGAGAGTGCGTACTAGTCTAGCCTGACAATATACTGCCACCCATCTGTCTGCTGCGGTACAACAGTCTCTACTCTTCACACATCTGTCCTAGGTTCTGTCGCTCAAGTTTCATAATATTCATAAAAATACAACCATAAGAAAGGCGAGATCTGAGGCAGGGAAATGATAAAAGCCCTAAAGAGATTACATGCAGACAGTGACAGTTTTAGAGAGAGAGATATGGACAGAGCTACAGAGATAGGAAAAAAGAGGAAAATCATGTCTGTTCCACAAAGCCTGTTGTATCAAAAGGTAGCATAGAAGCCTGGAGCAAACGTCTGCTCACCTGCCAGCCCAGCCGAACCACATCTCTCTCTCTCTGTCTCTCTCTCTGTGTCTATCGTCCAAATCTCGCACATAAAAACAGCCAAATGCACACCAAAGCAGATGATCATTTTTCATTTAATTAACATCAAACCAACGATTTCATAACATGTGCATGCATCTAGGAAGATACTGAAGTAGTCTAAAATTCCCCTTCTTGTCGATATCAGCATCAATCTGGTTTAGGAATCCCCTGGCTGGGGAACAGCGACGGCTGCTGGGCTGGGCTACCACCAGTCTTGGTTCATATGCAGGTTCCAGTTCATCCACAGTTCACGCATACTCTCATCTTTTTGAAGCAGCCTCCCATCAGCTCAGGATCATGATTATTCAGGACAGAGAAGAGAAGCGTGGCGTGCCATCAATATAACATCTGCCCTTCTCCCTCCCGCTCTTTTTTTTTCTTTCACACACACACACACACACACTTACAAAACTCCCTTAGAGAGCTAATGCCGCAGCATTCAAACCCATGTTCTGACCCTATGTGCAGATTCATGCCAAGTAATCACTCGCCTTTCTCTCTTATTTTACAGCAACCCCCCCCGGCAACAAAAAAGTACACTGCCCTAAGCTTTGAACCTTTAACCACCCAATTTGACGAACTTTGAGGATGTTGCCGCGGAGTTAAGCTTGCATTTTTAAATCTGCCACATCTGTAGAACTACTTTGTGTATTATTAATTCCTGGACATTAAACAGGCAGAAATGAGCATGGGAATAGGCATCTTATGCAAAAGTAATTCTGAAGGGCGTTTACTGTGGATTAATCAGGGTTAATCAAGTTTGTGCATGTGCCCGCATGCACACAGACACACAAATACACATGGATAAAGACAGTTGGCTAAGTGGAGTTTATACTGCTGCATGGCATGTTAGCAGCCGTCCCACAGAGTTATCCAATATTTATGGCTACTGAAATCATGACTGTCAATCACTGGTCACTTATCCCAGTTTCATATGTGCACAACTGACAAAGCACACAATAGTCCCATACACTAACATTTAAGAAATTATTATCTGACAATTTCAAGTTGAAAAAGTCATTTTTAATTTGTATCTGCAGCATATAATCAGCTGATTAGCAAGAGCACAGACCAACAGAGAAAAACGAAAGACGCATGCCCTTGCTGTCATGAAAAGGCAACTTAAGTTTTTTAAAAAGGGAAAGATGAACATCGGTGACTTCCACGCGTAGCATAAGGACAGGATTTTTTTTTTACCTCAACGTTGAGACTTAGAATCCCCACCAGCAAGCCAGCTTGCTTTCCTGCACTGCCACCCACTGCCAACATATGCTACTTCCATGCACAAGGAACTCCACACAAACTCCACACATGCACACGTGCACGCAGACACAAACACATGTGCAAATATGCTAACACCCATCCCTCTAATATACACACAGACACCCTCATCCTGCACACACACACACGCACACACACACACAAACTTTGTTCTTCTCATCTGGCCTCACCCTCTAGTTGCCTTTATTTTAATCTGCAGGAGAGGAGTTCACCAAGAAGTCAGCGGGGCATACAGGAGTTTGCGCCTCCAGCGTCACATACTTGCATACACGCACACGCATACACACGTGAACACGCAAAGCTACAGGGACACAAAGCAGGATGGTGCAGAATGAGGATCAAGGCAGGGTGGAGGCAAGACGCATCAGCATTTTAAATTAACCAATAGTAAACAAAGAACAGTTTGACATTAAGAACCCCTTCTGTAAAGGAAGAAAACTTGAGAAAATGCCCGACTGAAAGACATGTTTGTAAAGACAGATGAAGCAAAAAAAAAAAAAAGAGATAAAGATATTCATTAGTGTCCTTTTATATGTGCATACATTACACCTTTAATAATATATATTGTATTCAAAAATACAGTGGAGCGTGGCAGGGGAGGAGGATATTAGTGGTTAAAAGGAAAAGGATGGATCGTGGAATAAATGAGAGAGAAAAGAGAGAGCATTATGGAGGAATGAGAATGAGATATAGAGAGAGAGATAGAGAGAGAGAGAAAGATAGAGAAAGAGAGAGAGAGATCTGTATGTAGGTTATTGCAGTCTCACTGCACCACTCTTGAATATCAAACAAGAACCCTGGGCAGAGCAGAGAGCAGAGGAGAGAGCAGGGGCGAGGAAAGGGAGGAAAGACAGAGAGGCGGCGGGGCGAGAGAACGAGCAGCAAGCTAACACTGGAGGCTAACAGGAGGCAGGAAAAAGAAGTGGTTATTAATGAGATATCTTAACTAAGAGAAAGAGAGGAGATGGAGGAAGAGAGGAAGAGAGGAGAGGGGCATGGACCTGGAAGAGGGAAAACTGCTGGTAGAGAGCGCAGAAGAGGCTGAGGAAGAGATAACTACACAAAAACTGAGACGTGTTTTTTCTTTTTACTTTCCTCTTTAGTTCATCTTAAATAATAATCCCTAGCCAGTCTGGACGCTGCTGTGTTCGTAAATTACGCGTACGTGTGGAAGAATTTCACTGCACATTTAAACATCAGCACACATGTGAAGGCATATTTGTTTGTTTGTGTGCATTCCACCGTTAGTTTGTGGAAGTCTGAGAGTGTTTGCCCACTAATTTCTGCTTGTGTGTGAGCGTTCGGCTGCAGCATCTTTCTAATTGCTGGTGTATTAGAGGGCCAGCTCTTTGATCTGTGGGCTGTGCCGGGCCTCAGCACTCGCTGCGCAGGGTGGTCTCCCATCATGCTCGGCTGATCACAGACGCAGCCTCACTATTGGCTGCCTGGCAGGCCCTCCCATCAGCCCTCGATGCTACACGCCTCTGACAACTTCATTAGCCCGATTCAACCCTCCAACTCTACTCTGCTACACTGTGCTCTGCCAGCAACAGGAAGCTAGTGCCGGTACAACTGGCACGCAACCAGAGGAGAGCTGGGGAGATTCGCTTCATATCAAGTAGTATAATAAGAATTTTTTTTAAAAAAGGAAAAACACACATGTAGATAAACACATTTGGTTAAAGGGGAGAGTTAATGTGCCACTTTCTCTTGATAACTGATCCTGATTCTCAAAAAACCTGACAAAACAAAAACCTAACTACAAATTTGTAAGTGTAAAAAATCACAAAGGCTTACAGGTTTTTCATTCATGCACATATTGTGTCCCTTTACAATCAAACTGATTGATGAATTATTTTATCTGATAAATAAGGCTGAATTTAAAATTTACTTACATGGCTATTCCAATATTTCAAAGGTTTTTCTCTGTTCCTGCCAGTCACTCTCTCTCCTTCTGTCTTAAACACAAACAATTACACACACACACAAAATATCTCTGACTCCTCTCTACAATACATACATTGCGCACTGTTCAACATCGAGATGAAAATGTGAGGTTGAAAGTGTAAAGCATGCGGTTGTATGTTTGTGTGTTTTTACTGTTACCTGGACTATACCTGCATTCTTTCTCAGAGCATTCTGTTAAAATCCAAGCTCATCTGCATGTTAGTGTCCCCACAAGGAACTTCTAACTGGTTATGAAGCAGTCTAAATTTAACATTGAAGCTCACATCTTATCTACATCAGCAAATTAGACCATCGGCGAGGAGATATGAAATTACTATCCCGTCTTTTGCAATGTCTTTGACCAGTCCACTCAGTGGAAACGCTACAAAACAATTCACAGCACACAGACCTGAAGAGACGATTTGTTGTGAACGGGCATGACTGATCCACTGTTCTCTTTGTTACTGTCTATGGGTGGAAGCAGGAGGATATTTTAAAATTTTTGGTAATTTCAATGTTTTTGTTTATGGCCGAACTGGTATTGCACCAATAGTCAAGTCAAGTAAATTTTGTTTAAATATAGCATCAAATCACAACAAAGTTGTCTCAACACGTTTCACACATAGAGTTCATTTACCACACTCTCTAATTAAAATATATTAGGTTTATTAGAACCTAACAATTAAAAGCAATTCCACAATGAGCAAGCACAGATAAGTAGCATGTTTCTTTCACTCTCTTCCAAAACAAATGCTCACATCCAACAAGATCTTTACAACAGTAAATTTAATCAACACAAAATGAAGGTTCCTCAGAGGTCCTTTAAATGAACCTGAATGTTCCTTTAGGTATATGTGAATGAATCACTCTAGTAACATATTTGTATTTTTTGTTAACCTTGTGAGAGAACTCACAAAAAACACTAAGGAAAAAGTGCCAATCATTCGTCTTT
>JAPZDX010000021.1:24125248-24138197 GCA_029783625.1 Naso annulatus
GACCACCCTCTTTCTCCTTCTATCGTCCTCCTCTGATATGTTGCTGCAGTATCCAGAGGAGGCTAAGTCGGTTGGGCAGTCAGTAAGTCAGACAGCTACCTGTTTACAGCTCCACTGTGCCTGCAGGTTTCTGGGAACAGAAATCTCAACAGAGGCGACTGTTTTCCCCCATGAGCCAAAAAGAGAAAGGGACAGGGAGTGAAAGACAGAGGGACAGAAATACCATAAAGCGGCAGGACTCACAAGCTGAGGATAGCTTGTAAGCTTGTCCCATTTCACTTGGACTCCATGATTAATAGATGACCACGTGTATTTTTAAGTGTTTTTGTGAATAAAAAATGTGAACTGAAGTTAACCATTCCATCAAGTTTCCCTTGACCACCTCATTGTAACTTGTTAAAAAAAAAAAAAGAATGCATGAAAACATGAATGAATGAATGAATGGATGGTTTATTCACACATCATGTCTTAAGAAAAATAATAGTTGCATGGTACAATTTATAGGAATGTACATGTTGGGCACATCAAACGCGACCCCAAAATAAGCCACTAAAAGCTTTTTGGAAACACATTTCGCAGGCTTTGTCCAGCTCTGGTCCACTAGTTAGCTTCAGTTACCTTCCCCTGCAGCAAGCAACCACACAACATTCACCTTTCTCCAGCCAAATATTACTTGTTGACCCCTTCAGCCTTCCTCTGCAGCCTACTTAGAACTAAAACTTGACAGTCTAACCTCATCTGCCACCAGATGATCAGCAGGCCCCCAACTTCCTTTGGAAAATAACTAACATGCCATTTCCCTCCTTATCTTCTGTCTGCATTTGGGTCTACTCCTTTAAACCCTGCCACCAAATGCATACAATATTACCCATGAATTAATGAACAAAGATGATTCAGATAAACAGTCGGGAGCTTCAGAGTTTGCCCTCCACACACACACACACACACGAGCACAAACACTGAGAACAAGAATTCACTCATGCTAACTCCCCACTGAACAGCATACAGAGGGAAAGAAAAGATTTCACCTCAATCTGCTACCAGGAAATAGCCTATTACTTATTCAGTACTTTCTCTTTGTCATTTGTGCATATATAAACTGTGAAATCTACTAAGGAGAGCCGAGGGTTGAGAAGCTGCGACTTGCTCTCAGACAAAGGCCTCACTCTCAGACATTGATCTGGCAAAACTTCTATTCAAACCCAGCTATATATCATTTCCATAGCAGCTATGAATAAATTGCATATTTCAGCATATTCTACTCTTTTAATGGATTATGTACAGTCGAGGCTTAGTTGGGTAAGTTGCTAGTATGGTTCATTTCATGCTGGGAGATCGAGCTGAAGTTACTGAAACACTGTCACAAAATCAAACAAAGCCACAGCTATGACAACACTTAACAGTGGATCATATTTACAGCTTTTCCATATTGCAATAACACTATTTTTGGGATACAAAATAGTTGCATATATGTCCTTGGATTTCACACATAAACAAGCTTCATCAGGTGCAGTACCAGCACTCAGTTTTTACAGTTCCCGCTGCAGGGCAGAAGATCAAGTGTTACCTATTCAAAGGTAAACCACCTAATTAATTTAAGTCATGCGTGCTGTAATGTATCTGCACATAAAAGCAGAGTTAATCCTTTTATTTTGATTGGATTAGGGATCAGAATTAAGCGTAACACTAAGGTTTTTACTTACACCGCAGTATATAGCAGACCTTAAGAAACCATTGTGAGCTTCATCTTTACATGTGCAGAAAACCTTTTCATCTGGCACTGAGGTTGTGGGCACCCACACGTTACATCAAGGTTACTGCTACAGATTCATGTTTTAGTGGACTCTCTCTTCCACAACACATATTATATATTAGCCGAAAAATGGCTTTTTAAAATCAGTTGTTCTTTAAACACCACATTGTGCATGGAAATCATCATGTGCAGATTAAAAAAAGGTGTTGACATCATCCAGTACAACAGATTTTGTCAAATAAGAGGGTAAGCACAGGTAAAAATTCACTGTCTATATGTGCACAATGTAGCAAAATTGGGCTCACAAAGGCCCCTCTCACACAAGCACTTCTACCCTAAAATTTTCCACATCATACATGATACAGTGTCTGTAACTCTATGTGCGTTGATTTCAAATAACCTCCCAATCCTTAATCTTTCCAAACTCAGAAAACGAGTTATTTTTGCTGGACTGACAGCAGCCAAGGAAAGGATGGCAACCCACTGGAAGCCACCTCATTCTCTTAATATTAAATCTTGGACCCTTTCCTTTTTGGATGTGATGTACATGGAGCTCTCAGCTGCCCAAATCAACAGTGCCAATGAGAACACTCTTAATGCCCAGCGTAGTACCACTGAATCCCTGAAAAACACACTGTAAGGGCAACGTATTGCCACTAGGTTTCTGTTTAGTGTACTTAGATGTCTAGTTCCCTCTGTGTGTGTTTTTATGTTTGTACTTTTGTTTTATTATCCCCTTTATTTCTCTCCTTTTTTTCTTTTTTCCTTTTGTGCTTAATTGCTCTGATACTTTTATTATTGTTTTTATTTTTGTCAGTGTCACTCGCGCGATGCATCCCGTGACTCGTTCCTATGTCTTAAGCGCATTGTAGGTATGCTTACTGCAAAGATATCAATCCCATGTTTCAATACCATTATGGTCCCTGAAGCCATGGCATACATTTGTTTTTGTATTGTTTGTCTGAATCAAAATAAGAATTTTATTGGGGAAAAAAAAAAAAAAATTACATCATAGAAGAATTACACACGGAATCTGAACACAAATATCCAAATCAAGTGCACCTGGTTTTTATTTTTTAGTATTAATATTGGTGCAAAAGAAGTCTTTTTTACAGATATGTCTGTAGTCTCTGCCAGCATTAATGTCCTGTCAATAGACTACTGAGACTTCCATGTTGTACTTTTGCTTCATGCAGACCCTAACAGAGTGTTTCTGGTAGGTGGGAATGTGTCTGACATTGACAGCCTCTGTTTGTGTGCTATGAAAAGGCACCTGGACCTAATTCTGCAGACATTGTCCATAAGTTTGTAAGTGCAAATGGCTTAACTGACACCAGTTAGTGTGGAAATCTTTACAGTAAAAACAGCAGTGTTCAGGCTCTATTCATAACGGCATTATTAGCAATGGGGCTCCCATGGTTTTGCTGGGCCTGCATTGAACTGATTAGTAGATGCAGACATTGATCTCACCTTTCGTTGTGTGTGTGTGTGTGCGTGTGAGAGTTTGTGTGTATCAGTCTTCAGTTGGGGGTACTCTGTTATTGTGTATCAGATCAGGCCCTTGTTCTCTTACCATTTCAAACAGTTCATTTTCTACCACGCTAATGGCAGTTTTAGGGGGTTAAGGAGATAAATAAATCCTTGCTGTCACCTCATTTAAAATCAAATGCCCCTTAATTACAGCTGTATGTGTTTTCAAACACTTTGCATAATTTATTGTTCTGCTCCATCCTAATCTCCAGATCCTTATCACTCCTGCTCTATTTTACCCCCTCAGTCCTCATAATAAAATTATAATGCTCCCTCTCTTAGTTTTTCTTCCTCTTTCTTGCTGCCAACAGCAGTGTGAAAGAGATAAGGAAGGCGATGAAAAGACGTTTTTAAGTTGTGCCTCACCTTGTAGGGATTTGATGCTGTAAAGGTCTATTGTCAACTCCGGAGAGCGTACATGCACACACTCACACACGTACACACAGCCCTCTGGCAGTGTTGCATTTCTTACAACCGAGATACAAACATTGTCAAATCCTCTGAAAAGAGCGGGGTAACATCATCATTCATGATTTGGTGGCAAACACACATATCACAAAAAAACAACTAATGCAGGCTTGACATGCCGACTAGATTTTTTAACTTTTATCCATGTGATGTCAAATTCTTCCTGCTGTGCAAATCGTGCTGTTCAGGCCCACTCTTTCATTCCTTTGTAGCACTAATGTGCCAGAAAAGAATTAAGCACATTATTGACAATAATGTACTAGTGCTGTGTGGGTCATAAAGGGAGGTGAGGTGCGCTAATATGCTACTTTACTGGCTGAGGCTGCCATAGTCATGATTAAATGTCAGATCACACTGTCATTTTCTCACTTTTTGGAGAAAATGGTTAAAGATTTGGCATTGTGCCCTTGGTGACTTTACTTGCAAATCAATGAGAATTTCCCATGAGATTAATTCATTGAGCAGCAAAGACTGTGGGGCAGTAGTGGGACTTTCCAAAAGGTTTCAAAGCAGTTTATTTTTGGTGTCACTTGGCAAAAATTCAATAATAATCTTTTAGCATATTGCAATTAATGTGGTCTGAAAGAACACTAGACTTGCACCTCTCCTTGGATCTGTGTTCAGATTTAAGAAAATGGAGACCGTGACGGATGCATAACAGCCAATTATGGGCCATTTCAGAGAGCCTGTTGCTGCTCTACAAAGGCCGATGCGCGTTCACGTCCCCTCAGCGACAGAAAGTTTGATACAATGGTGAAAACCTAGGAGAAAAAGTTGCTCTTCCAGCTTTAGCAGCAACTGCAAACAGAGCGGAGCAACCTAAAAAAAAGGAAGACAGATGTATCAAGATGATCATCTAAAAGAGAGAGCGACAAGACAGCAGATGAAATACAATGAGAACCATGTGAAGGGCGAAGCTACAGAGCAAAATCAGGGAGGGGAGGTGGTGGCAGAGTTGCTTCTTTAGTGGTCTCATGGTATAGCTAGCTTGATTTCCAGATGTTTCCTACTTTAGCCTTAATTACCATCCATGTGAAATTATCATTATCAATTATCATGACCAAATAAGTGGCATCAGTGCATTAACACAATACACAGCACAGGCAAAGAGGCAGACTTTCATCCATTGTAAAGTGAGAACGTGCAGTATATATTAAGTAACAGTGAAGTACACATCTCAGTATATATTTAAAATTTCTACCACTTTGCATTCAGGCAGCAGAGAGCACTGTATAGCTGCAGCTGCTAAAGGGCGGGGTACAGTAATTGTCTGGCCGTACTCTGGATCAGAAGACAGATTTATTCCTTGTAATCAGTGGAATTTGATTCATCAGTGTTATATCATTTAAACAAAATACAACAGGCAAAGATTTAGTTCAAATAAGCACAGAGGCAACATCTGAAACTGTATCATTTTCACAAACCAATGATTAAGAAAGCAAGAAGAAGCTCCAACTGCAACTGATTTGACAGAAGCACATGCTGTGGTGGCAAACGATCGTATTATCTATGTGCACAAAGTACACGAAGCACAACAAATAGGTCTAATTATCGGGAAAGTGCCTCCCTTCAGTCACCATGACCAAAGTAATGCCTTTTATATAAGTTGGTGAAGAATTCTGCAGTGATGGACCTACACACACACATAGACACACAATCAGCAACACCTTCATCAATGAGCTTCAGTCGGCCTGAATTGGAAGCGGATCCTATGTGCATACAAACAAGATGTATATGTGGATTTCTGTTCGACAAAATTAGAAGCGGTAGCTGTTGCAGCGTTACCATAACTCGGTAATGGATGGGAGGAGCATGCAGTTGTGCATCCTCTCTATGGGCCTTCCATCCTGGGCCAGTCGATGGAGCAGACAGGCTGGGCTTAGTATATCACATAGATCCCATAGCTGGACAGCACAGCAGACAGATACAACACATACAAGTCAATAAGAAGGGGCTGCTTTTGAATATTCACTGTGTTCAGTGGCAGGGTGCATATTAATTAGCCACAAAAAAGGGAAGCTCTGTGTTTGATGCAGATTTTGTAATGATTCCTCAGAATGAGAGAGAGAGGAAGAAGCAGGTGAGATGTGTGCGCATACGTGGGAGGGGAGGCGTGAGAGCTGATGTTGTGTTCTCTTGATTGAGTGACTTAACAGCCGGGTCACTTAAACAAACACAATCAATGTCTGCCAAGTCAATCTGGGTCCACAACACAAAAATTCATTGCAAATAAACTAATATTGTGTAGTATGAACTCAGACAAACACTGCACTATATAATTACAATAAAGCAGATTGCTTAGCCTCAGAAAACCATCAATCATATACAGTACGGCCATTTCAAGCATATTCCCTATAGAGAAGCATAAAGATATTGCTATCGAGCTTTTGAAATGTCAGGGCAATGGAAACCAGGGCATTGTGCAATTACATAATGATTATTGCAAAAGTTTCTCCCTCTCACTCAGTGTGGCTGTAATATGCAGTGGATGGCCATGGGGGTTCATTAGCGAGAACAGGCTGCTGTTGAAAAGCTCCAGTTTCACCTCTGATCCCAGCTAATGTGATTTGGACCTGAGATTGGTAGTGGAGAGATTAGATGCTAGCTCACCTCAGGGTGGGAACCAGGGAAGGAGACATACATCAATGTTGCTTGCTTTCAAACTCAAATGTCTTCTCACCTCTAATTTGCTCTGAAGCATCTGCAAAAAAAAAAAAGTGTTTGTAGTCTAATTTACTTTCTGGCGACGAAGGATCGGTGGGGCAGAGCGGGTGCTTGCTAATCCACTCTGTTACATTTTGGAGTGCATGATTTGAGCTTTCATAACAAATCAATTGGGTTTCTATGAGTTGGACCAGAGAACCGAGGATCAGCTACAGATGACAACTGTGTTAGCATTCTCCTCTCATTACCTCATGGCTTATCCCCACGGCCCGCACTGCCAGTCGTGATGTCAGGCTGCTCCTTCTTTCATTTCCTTTTCATTAAGCCTCTGCTCTGTGTGTCACTTCTTAGCCTCCGAGCTTACAGCTGCTCTACCTTCATCCATATACTCCTTGTGCCCCTTCCACCTCCTCCATTATGTCTCTACCTCTTTTCCTTTCCCTCATTCCTCTCTCCCCCTCTCATTAGGTCATAGTTGTGGTGATTTGTCAGAGTGGCTGTGTTGATTAATAGGCCGACGGAGCCCCTATATTTGGGGGCCTGTCAGCAGGGCTCCAGAGTGCCAGGGCCGCCCCGCTGAGCTCCCTCACCACCCAGGTGGCCCCATTTGGGCTAAATGAGCTGTGAAGGGTCTCGGCTATGCCCGCCTGCCCCACGCTAAGATGTTGCGCACAAACACGCACATATGCATAGACACAGAAAGGCACAAACGCATGCGGGTATACATGCACACACATCTGAGACTCGAGCGCACACACACACAGGCACGCTCACGTACTCAACACCCTGGCTCTCACTGCCACGCACCCCTGCGTTCCCACATGATTTGTCACACTCCATCAATAGACAATAAGTTACTGCCACTCTAGCCTGTCAATGGGCCCCGTCTTCAGCAGACCCCTCTATGGTGTCTCCTAGCCTGGGGTGGGGGGTGTGTGTGGTGAGGGGGGACACAGAGAAAGAAAGTGGTGAGTGAGTAGTCGTTAAGTATGAGAAGGGAGGGGAGTTAAAATGAGAGGGGAAGCGAATGAGATTAAAAAAATAGCGTGTGTGCATGCAAGAGAGAGAAAATAAAGACAGGTAGATGGACAGAAAGAGAGGGAGGGAGGATGCAGGAAATATTAGACAAATTGCTTCGCTATGCTTCCCACATCCCTGTGGAGGGCTTACAGAGCTCGTCCTGATGCACAGGCAAGTAGCCAGGTTCAAGGAAATGGGAGTCTCGGCCTGCATGTGTGTTTGCGTGTGTGTGCGTATGTGTGTGTGGAGTAACATGGTTCAGCTGCTCCAAGCCAATTGCCTGGCCTTGGAGTCAGAGGCAGTTGGTGTGCATGAATGCGTGTGAATGCAAACGTCCCTCTTTGCAAGATTATTTTTGTTCCCCAGAAACTAGGAGGGGGAGACCTTGGTGAATGAGATCATCCTGCCATATTTGCACGTGCACACACACACACACACACAGAGCCACAAACGTGCAAATTGGAGCACACACGCCTCCTCAATGATTCAATCTGATGATGGGTATTGGAGGGGAAACTGGAATCTGTGAAGGTCAGAAAAGTCTGAACGGAAACATCCACCACTGCAGGCTACTGCCACTGTCTCCACTCCTACACTGTCATTACTGCTGGCCATCTAGCTCTCATTATCAACTTACTTCATCAAATACACTTCATTATCAGCTTGTCTTTAACAGACAGATGGGCCAAACCCTCCAGCAAATGACAGAGTAACTGGTATAAAGTGATTCCTTTTAAAGTCTATTCAATGAATGGGTCATAACACATATAGTCCTCTGCTATTAGTTTATCTGTGATTTACACTTGATTGGACATCTGGAGCAGAAAAAAAAGTGGTATGTTTCTTCAGAAAATACAGTTTAATTGTACCAATGGCTATGCATTATAATTACATCTGAGGCGATTATAGTCATTATGAAGTCGTTATTTCTGAGACTGTTGAACATATGAAAGGCGCATGGATACACTGGCTGAATAGACAGCTGTTACTGAAGATGTAAGTAACAGACAACCCTATCACGCTGGCAATATGGACGACCATGAAATTAAGACTCAACGTATAGTAATTACAATGACAATGAGCTTTGTTCGACGTGTCAAGTATCAATCTAACACTTGCCAGGCAGCTTTCATATCATAGCTAATAGGCAGTTGGCGGGCCAGGCCGTTGCCAACCACTGAACCAAACTATTCATACGCCGACCCTCCTCATTGTGCTTAGCAGTTGACGTAACAGTAATACACACATCAGCTACATGTGCCCCCATGCAAATGAGTGCATTAGAGCAGACCTCGGAGAGCGGAGCGTGGCCAATAAATCCAGCCGGGGTGAGAAATGTAGCCTTTACCATGCGTGTCCAACCCCATCTATTTAACCTAATTACACACACCATACCAGGTAATAAAAGTCTGCATGCCATCAATTCTGACATCTCATCCAGGGCACTGCAAGGAATGTCTATTAGGATCCATAAATCCTCAGGATAGTGATATCCTCTAGATGTAAAGTGTGTGTAAAGGTGTCTCTGTGGGCAGCTGTGTCTTCCTTCTTAATATTTGTGTGTGAAAAAATGATGTTAAGTCAGAGACACATACAAACATACGACATGTTTGTATGTATGTGCATATTTGAATGTGTTTCTTCTTTAACTGTATCTACTTGTAATGTATTGGAGCACACCAGGGACTGAACAGTCTGAGCAGTGTTGCCGCAGCTGAGTTGTGAGTCAGATTCAGGATGCAGGAGGTGCCACAGCAAGAGATGAACCCGCTGATGGAGTTCAACCATCCCGATTCTCTTATTGGCCTTAATCCAAAGTGAAAAGACAAAACAACAAATAGCTGATTCAGACAGGAGTATAAACATGTGAGCAACCCCAGTTTCAGCTGGATGTTTTTCTCTACCCAGGTGTTTAATGTCGCTCGCTGACAGGCCTGTCTGTCACGCCTGAGGCCGGGCGGAACGCCGCTGCAGGTACTTTCACTTTCCAACGTCACGCTTTGGATTTAGTTAAAGGAAATAGCGATGAGTTGCTGAATGGGTACAGCCAGTGTTTTAGCAGTAGGTGGCTGGAGATAAATGGACGTGGTCACAGTAGCTTCACTCACACTCTTTTGCCTTTGTCTGCAGTGCACCTGAGCTACACCTGACGCCCCCCTCTCCACCCATGATCCATTAAAAAGAGGATGAAGCGGGAAGGTGAAACAAGGCAGAGAGGGAAGGATGAAAGAAAAATAGCTGTGAGGTGATGAATCCTGGTGTTGGAAGATGACGCTGTGAACCATTTCAACTTTTAACCTCCTCGGGTAATTGGTAGAATGAGGATCAATCATTTTACAGCGGCAGCATTACTGCATTATACATGATTAAGTACACTCACTAGTAGGTGAGTAACAGTACCATGAATAAAAGAGATATAAATATTTAGAAGATCACCACAACTACTGTACAGCAGCTGTCAAACTACATTGCCTGATTTAATTAAAACATTGTAACCAAAAACTTTATTGTAATATTTAATAAAGAAGACAAGTTTATATGCTTAAATATCACTACTGTCAGTTAAGAACATGTCCCTGGTAAAAAAAAAAAAAAACTATAATGAAAAATATGCATACAAGCCTGCCTACATCTCTCTCTGTCTGTCATTATTTCAATGGCATATCACCCACCCAGTCTGCAATTTCCAGCTCCCAGAGAAAAAAAGAAGAAGAAAAAAAAAAAAAAAGTAAAAGGATCACCACACCTGGATTTCCACTCCAGGATGTCATCCATGGAATTCAGCAGAAAAGCTAATCCATCAAACTCTGTAAAAAGAACAGTGTGGGTGTGTGTATTTTCTATTAAAAAGGATTACGCCATTACCAAAACAGACCCGGTTTGAAAAGCCGAATATACGCTTTGGTAAATTGATTTATGACTGATTTATCTCACATAAGCTCAAGACAGTGTTAGTTTTGGATAAGTGCAGGCATTGTGTCACAAACAATTACTGTTTCACATAGCTGGCTGGAAGACGGTGAATGCTCAGCAGCTGGTGTCAGAGCATCAGGCTGTTTTGGCTCCTGAAAATGCTCAGCGGTGGGAACTGATAGAGGAGTTTGGTTCGAGGACGAACAACTGTCTCACTGTATTTGGCGCTATTTTGAAAAGGGCAAATTTGTGAGATCGTCACAGACATCTGCACAAATGCAAAGATTTAAAAATACGCACATACACAGTATTATTCATCATTGTACACACAACACACAATGCCCGTTAAATGGCGATTCACTGTTGGTTTATGAAGATTATGCTCTTCTTCATTGTCACATGTTTGCCGCATTGTGCCGACTCTCTGCAGAGCTCCCAGCTTCAAAGCTACTCCGGTGCAATTGTTGTCTCAGTCATCTATTATAAACAACACGTTTTTAGAGAAAAGGCTGTAATTGTGCAAAGTGTGGCACAAATGGCTTTCTAACATTACTGTATGCCTTTCTTCAATGCAACCCATACACAGGACCCTGAAAGCTCTCGCCAATTGAAGTTCTGCTTTCATCCAGCATAAAAGCTACGTTTGCAATTGAGCTTTGGTGCTATACCTTTCCTCGCCTTCACCCCCACCCTCTCCTCCTTGTCGCATATGAGTGCACAACCACAATGGCTTGAGTAATGGGTCCAAAATGCCTTTCCCCTGAACAAAATCACTGTTTTTGTGGGTCATGTGGAGGTAACTTTGAGACCTGAACAACTTGAGCAGACCACTGCTATTACTAATCCCTTTCTCTCCCTCTCTCTATTCTAATAGTTAAAGTATTCTGCAGTATCTCAAAGGCCCCATCATTTAGGATGGCTCGGTGCAATATACACACGAAAGGGGAAAAATAAGAGAAGGAGGGAGAAAAATACGGTGAAAGAGAGAGAGAGAGAGAGAAAGAGCAGGAACACAGGTCAACCACTGAGCTTTTTCCTTGTTTGAAAATGTCAACATCAAAGAAAAGCTTCTCTCCATCGGTGGGGGCGTGCTGGCGGGCTGTGGATGTTTCCCTGCTGCAAAATGAATCGGGGTCCAAAGCCAAACCAAGAGCAATCTAAAAAAAGCCTTGTGACTGGGTGGTTATGGCCTCACATCTTCTATGAGTCGAAGCAGCATGCTTTTAGTGCCCAGTGGCTGGCCCTGTTTGCTGCATTAGACTCTAACTAGGATGTATAGTGAGAGAAAAGTGTTAAGTGTTATGCTGGCTTAAAAGTTTTGACCTGAAGTTACAGCTTTAGCTTGAAGTCTTTTAATTTGGCATGTAAATGACAAATATTCCCTCTTAAAGCTGTCTTTAACGGCTGTAAATGGACCTCTCATCATGTCCCTGACTGCTGACGTAATAGCCCTTGACATGCATCCTCTATCACATGTAAAAGCATGGTGTGGATGTGAGCACATGTGTGTACATTCGTGCATGTTGAGAAGCGTGAGCAGGCTGCAGACAGTGGCCACTGGGAAATCAAGGAGCACTTTGTCATGCATCCTTAAATGTGTGACACTGCGTCTCATGAGACGGTGCCTGATTGGTCTACGAGGCATCGAAGAATGACGGGTGAGTGATGGTCTCCAGGGGATATAGGGTGTGTGCGAGTTGTGCGTTGCGCCTTGTGTGTGTGCGGCGTGTTGGCTGGGGTTAGAGACACAGGACAGCATGGTGACACGTCTGGGTGGCACCCTGTCAAAGCCAGCTGGCAACGTGTCGTAATGCTGCCATCAGGGAGTCATACGCCACTCTAGTTGTAGTTTTCAAGATCCACATCGTTTTAACCCCATGTGTGAACTTCATTCAAATAAAGAGAAGAAAATATCTGAATCAGCTTTTAATCCACAAATGAGTCTTTGCATATCTAGGGATTTGTACGACCAAAGATATCATAATGAACACATGTCAAACAAATCAAACTCAAGAAAATTTGCATGTAAAATGAATAAATAAATAATTCATTTTAACGATACATTAATGGTACATCTAATGTGTGATTTTAATGAAGCTCATACGGAATTTTACAGTAAAAATCATTTTAATGATCAGTTATGGTAAACATACAGCAGACATAATTTTAAATTTCATGACTACTGTCATAACAATCACAGCAAACTCAGTGACTACAATGGTTCAGTCAGCAGCAGCAAGGCAAAAAAATTTTCACACAGAATGCGAAGGCCTCTGGTGCAAAAAAGGAGGAATGAAAAGAGTAAAAAAGTAACCATCAAACTAAAAGGAAAATCATTCAAAAATAGAAATAAACAAACTCAGAAGAAAGGCCACAATCAAGCAGTAAAAAAGTGAAAGTAGTTCTGTCAATCAGTGAGTCATTAAAGAGTCATCAAAATGATCCTGTTCTGTTAGGTATAAAATAATTGCAGGTATTATAATGAAAAGGAAAATTTAATAAACATAAGAATTTGAAAGACAGTAACGTATTACAGTGAACACAAACTTTTCCTTAAATCCTCAACTTCACTTGTAATTTAAATATTTCCTTGTGTTGCAT
>JAPZDX010000021.1:24155907-24168220 GCA_029783625.1 Naso annulatus
CCAAGTGTGGCAAAGAAAGATCACGTATGTGTGAAAGGAGAAAAAAAGAGAAAAGAAAAGGGAGAATGAAAAAGGTAATTGACAATCGTAACATTGAGTTAAGCCTTATCCAGTGAGGTAATGTTGGAGTCAAATGGATGTGTGTGTTTTAGCCGTAGGGACAATACAGGAGAGCAAAGGAGATAAGAAATAAACCAAGAGCAGAAAAAGAAAAGAGGAAGAAAACATTTAAATGATTTGGTCAACAGTATCCACATTCTGAAAAAAACAACAACAACAACACACACACACACACAGCTGCACAAGATTTAGCTCAGCGAGCCATTTTTTTCTTCACCTCTCAGCTTCCCTTCATGCAGATTAGAGTTGACTCTCAATTACAGTCCATCTCCGAGTGCAGATGACAGTGTGAAGCCGGCCCAAATAAAACACATCAGGCTTTTCAAATAGGCTGGTTCAGGACCACTGAGCAGCCAACAGCGCCAGCCAGCAAGCCAGCCGGCCAACTCCATATACATCCATGGACGTGGAAAGAGCTCAAGTAAGCTAGAGAGCTAGCCATGCTGCCTGAGCCTAACATATGTTCTATTCCAATCTGTGTCACTCTTCATTTGCCCGTTCCTCTTCCTTGGTCTAGTCGACTCTCTCCTTTCGCTCTTTCCTGTGTCTGCATTTGTCCTAATCATAAGGCCTCTGACTGTCCTCTTCATCCTTCTCTGTGATTTGTGACTGCTTACAGTAACTGGCCCTTCTATGGTATTAAAGTTAGATTTTAGCATCAAGGCTACAAGTGTGTGAGAGCCTTTTTTCTATTGATTGCAGGTGAGTTTGATAGCATTATTCATGTTGTAATGTGGTCATATCTTCGACAGAAGAAGAGAACGACAAATTTAGAAAAGGAGGATAAGTGGGTGTGTCACATTTTATGCCATTCGTAAATTTAGACTACACAAAAGTGGCTCAATTTTGCAGCAGTGCACATACAAAAACAGACACAGCCAAACAGACAGAGAGACACAGAAAGGGGCCTTGGTAGCTGAAAGGATTGGGAACAAAAAAATCTATTTGGCTTGTTTGTGGAGGAGATGCCCCATGCTATTTGTTTGGTGCTTGTTTTTCTATTGAGTTGGATAATCACAGAGTGATTATTTGATGCAGGAAAATAAACAAGCTCTTATGGCGCCTGCCTGTTAAGATTTAAACACACAAAAAGCAACAGCTCAGTGAAGTGATGCACTCTATGCTTATCCCAGCAGACACACATTGTACTTGTGTGTTTTCCAGTGCACATACTGTATTCTAATGATGGTAGACAGGTGGTGGTGGTGTTGTAGGCGTGTACTAGGTGCAGGTGTCTTTGTTTTTTCACCTTCTGTAAGACTCATTGTGTGGCCTCCACTTAAGTGGGTGAGTCTGCCTGGATCTGTGTAGCCACTCATGCAACAGAAGGAAATAAAGCAACTGCTGCTGTGCCAGCTTAGTGTAGGCAAGAGAGGCTGAGGGGTAAGAGAGAGTTCATTACGAGATTTCAAGGCACCTGAAGTTCATTTGTCTCCCTAAAGCATCAAAACAGGATAATAAGGGAAGAGGAGAGGGGAAATGGCAACAGCGAGTCAAGTCTTTGTTTTTCGTCTCTTTAACAATTCTCGCCTTTAAATACCAAAGTCCTTTCATCCTTATCTGCAACTTGTCTCTGGATTTCAATACAAAAAACTTATTAATGCGTCTCAGTGTCAAGGTTTATGCAGGGTAAGCCCGACTCCTTGCACAATGCAGTAAAGAGAGTATTTTCACTGAAATCAGTGGCTACTTCAGCTTACTGTCTATTAAGTTTGCTGTGTTTAAATGAGAAGTTTGGCTTTTTGCACACTGAGCCATATGATAAGGATTTTTAAGATCACAAAGCAAAAGACGGATATATAACAGAAAAGCGGCTCTTTCAGCTGCTTCACAAAACAAACAAACAACCGTTTCCAGAGTATGTATCCATAGTTAGCTTAATTTTTTAGTGTCAGTACATTAGAGGACACTACTAAACATTTGTCAAGTTTCACGTTTTTGAAAATGAGAGTTTATTGTATTTTTTGACAGATTGTCTGGGTGCACATGCTCCTCAGTTGTTTTAAGCTATTGGTGATGTCAGCAACGAGCTCCAGCTCTCAGGACTGCGCCGGTTGTCATAACAATGCTGCAGAACATCGTATATGGTTGTAAATATCCTTATTATAAGGCTTAATGCGCAAGAAACTGAACTTCTTCTTCAGGAGCATTTTGATGTAACAGAAATTTTAATAAATAAAGATTAGAACTTTCCCACTGCTTTGTTCAAGTATTTAACTTATTGCCTGTTAAAGTTATCACACAGATAAACACAATCATATTATTTGATTTTAACCTCCTGCCCCGAAATGATGGCTCTTGGAAAATCATGCAAATTGAAATTAAAAACATAGAACAGGTGCACAGATTTTACGAGTCTGACCTGGATCTGACAAGGTGCTATTATCTGCATCTCACCATTGCATAATGAATAGGATTTAATTGTCATTTATTTTCTAATCCTGGCTTCCCTCACTCAATGTATTTTTGTATCTGTGTGCGCACTCTCGCTCCACCTTGCACACGGTCGGTGCTAAGGCTAATAAATATGCTCTTATAATCCTGCTGCTGGTGTCATCCAAGTGTCACTCCTAGACATAAGGCAGGGTGACAGTGGGGCGCCCCTTGCAGTGTGCGTGTGTCTGTGCTTAATTTGACTTTGCATGGATGAATGCGTGATTGTGAGTGTATGCCGAGTGCATGTGACTGCATGTGTTTATTGGTGTTCGTGTAGGTGTGTGCCTGTTTGTGGGACTGATTAAGACACACTCTTCTCTGGTGCAGTGGGACACCTGGTCTTAGTGGGAAAATGGGCTTCGGGCCACCAGGGCAAGAAGGTAGAGAGAGAGGGAGAAGCAGGGGGAGGCAGGAGGGTGGCAAGATGTGCTACAGGGAAACACTGTTATCCACTTCCGCACCAAAAGGAGTTTTAATTTAGCTGCGGTCAGATTAGACCAAGGTACATGGCACAGGTGGACAGACACATTGTTGCCAAACTATTAGGTAACCCCGAGTGGGCAAAATGACAGCACGCAAATAGATATGCTGTATGATCATGCATGCACGCACAGGCTTGCAAGTCTCTCACCCAGGACAAGAAACACAGTTGTGTGCATATTTAGGGCACAGGCTTATTGACGTATGTTGAGCCTTGTGGCTCTGACATCAAAACTGAAGCTAACACAGCACAAACTGTGGCGTAACAGACAGTACTGTTCCTGAATATACAATCTATAATCCAGAAAACATTTCTTAAAGGCTACATGGCAAATTTTGTCTGAAAAGGCAGGGCGCACAATGCGGAATAAGTCTGAAAAGTTTGTTCTCACAGTATGAGAACAGTATGAGACAAACTTGCTCCCTGGTATATTTCACAACACACAGAGAAATATTGTCTTGTCTTGTACTTCTGTGTACTCGTCATATTACGCTACATTCATGACATGAACTAAAACAAGGAAATGAATCACATATTCAAAAAGAGCACTAATTACAGTCACAGAAAAACATCTTTCTAGTGTGACGAAACAAGAGAATAACATGTATTTTGGTGTCTACAGAGGACAGCAATACAAACTACACTACACGATTTGCTTTGTTCATTTGAATATGAACACCATATTGCTGTTGCTCCCAAAAATGCTTCTTCTTCGCCGATGCTAGCCCGGCAGCTTTTGTATAAAAGCACTGCTCATTCCTTTCAAATATGTGCAAAATCCAAAAAGGAGAATAAAAAAAAGACTAGGAAGAATTTTTCACTGCAACCACATGTCCACACAAGGATGTAATTTAAAGAGGATAACTAAAAAAGTAAGTAAGCTAAGTATTGCTATCAGCTGGTCATCAACTACAAAGAATAGTTAGTGTGTGCAGGAACATACTGCAGACATGGGGACACATGGTAATGGATATGGACAGTGTGAAACACAGATCAAGCCAGACAGAGTGCATGAGAGTCAGTGTAGACGTGTGCACATACACACACGCACGCGCAAACACACATCACCTCCAGTAAACATTAAAAAAAAAAAGCCTGAGGCAGCTTGCAAGAATGAAGTAACAAAGGTAAGCAGGAATGGCAGTTTTCTTGGTGTCTGCTTAGACTTAAAGTAATTGCCGCATGTCTGTCATTGCCGACAAAGGCGAAGAAAATGTCTTCCTCAGCTGCTCCCGTGCCTGTTTTGTTCGCTGCACTTGTGTAAAGTGGGAGAAAATAAGTGTCATTCAGTGAATGCAGCTTTTCTTCCTATGACAGCTTCATATCTGTGAGTTGGGGGAGGCCACCCCAAAACCCTCCTTTCTGCTAGTAACGCCTTTGACAGAGTGTTAAAAAAAAGGCCCCACCTCTTTGTCCAAGCATGGGGAAGCACATACACATATGCAGACATGCACACACACCTATGTCCCACTCTAATAAGTTTTTTACACACCCTCTCCACAATGCACAAGGACTAACATTCACACATACACACACACGGACAATTGCGCAGAGAGAGCAGTGAAGGGTGTCTGTGCTGAGTGAATGGATGCCCTTTTTAACCCTGCTAAGCAAGTGTCCCCGTGTTAATACAGCTGATCAGATGGCTGATAGAGCGACAGCAGGGACAGAGACACAGAGAGCGAGACAGGAACAGAGATGCTGCTGAAGAGCCAGAAGCTGATTGGAAGGACTTTCCTACATTCTTACAGCTATACCTGTCTGTCTGTCAATCAGTCTGACCCTGTCTTACACTTACTCCCAAGCTCCTTCGCCCTCACTTTCATATGCAGCAGGCAAATGGGTCAGTTGCCATGGTAACAACTGAGAGGCCAGGGATCTTCTAGTCTATTACGAAAAGTGGGGGAAGTCACGCCCCCCCCCACCCCACATAGACACTTATGGAACTGAACAGTGCAGTGAAAACAGTGAGATGAGTTGTTCAGGGTGGAATAGGTTACGATGATGATAACAAATATCCATACACAAGCCAACTTATGTACGAAATATGTTTGAGTCTGTTTACATGTAAGTTGAGGCTGTCCTCTAAAGAGCATTGACAGCAGCTTTCAGTTATGCTCAGGATATAGAGCAGTATCTATTGCAAAAAGTTTTTGTGCATACTGACCTCCCTGAGAGTCTGTAGCACATCCTACTACTAGCTTTCCTGTCCTGCCGAGGTAGTCCCACTGATGATGCACTCCCCTGAATAGTTCAGTTGAAATATTAATATGCTGTAGTGAGATAAGTGGAGGAAGTAAGAGATGTGGATTGAGTAAATGAGTGATGGAGAAGAGGACTGCCAGATGGGCTGTACGAGGGACACAAAAACATGTATGTTCCTCTGATCCATAACTCACAATCCACCATGAATGCAAACTATACAGCAGTCCGTGCAGGTTGACATGCAAGAAATTTGATTTTCTTTTTTTTTAAAAAAAGGACACATCCAAACGTGTCAGCTCTGTTCATTAAAGCAGGGCATGCGAAGTCACAACTGCAGAGCAGCCATACCTGGTATTTAACATGACCTGAGATTATTGTATATTGTGCAACACTCAGTGGCAGAGAGAGCAAGAAATGTAGAGAAAGAGAGAGAGTTAGAGACAGAGAGACCCCTGCGGCTCACACCCTGATGTGTATGTTACGCTCTATTAAATTAGCATGAGTGCAATATTAAAATAATAACATTTACCTCCACAATAAGTGCTTTGGGTTCCAAAATCAATACCTCTTCACTATAATGCCAAAGTATCATTGCAAATAATAAGAACAAAGTTGTTGCATTATATTGAGCATTAAAAAAAAAAGAACTCAGAAGGGCATGCAAGTGTTATAGATTAAATAATTTCATTTGAAATGTCACAGATTCCCATAAGAGCTAATAGAGTTACATTGTTAATCTGATTTTTTTTTCGTTGGTTGTTGTTTGTTTTTGGGGGGGCAGGAAGGGAGGTGACAGAGAATGCAAAAGGCAACACTTTGTTAATGATAATGCCATGAAAAAAAGAAAAGACTTAACATTCACACACACTTGCTCCCTGTGTGTACACACATTACCATTAGGGCAATGTGTGCCTTTTATAAATTAAGTTTTAAGACGGGAAAAAAGGAAATCCAAGGCCAACTTGCTCAGGTTTACCTTTGCTTAATTGCTGCTTCGAAGCACCCTTCGTAAGCACAATCAGAGTAAAAATGGCACTAAAGACTTATATCTCTCTGCATCCACAAAGCAAGCCTATTAGTGTACACTCCAAAACATAAAGAATAACTACTCCATACATGAAATTAGAAAAAGAAAATCATTGATTGAGGCGCATAAATGAATTAGTGAATTAAAAAGGACCTAAAATGTTGAAGTGGAGTGAGGATTGTATCATCTTTGAGTTAATAGAGTTGAGTCTAAAGGTGAGAACAGAATGATAGGGAACTATACAGCTGAATTGTGAAGGCTCCTGTCATGCTTGTCTATGGCCTTATTGGATGAGCCACTCTCAAGGTACTCAGTCTCCATTCAGAGCATGAATCAATGGCTCCTGATTAGATTTCGGGGGGTTACTATGCTGTTTTTGTTTGTTGTGACATCTTCCCTCGCTTTGTGAGGTCTCCCTGCTCCTGCCTGACAAAGGCACCACCTCCTCCGATGGAGGAAGAGAGAAATGAGGAGACAGGAACTGGGGGAGGGGGATCACTGAGAGGGACCGTCAAGGCTGTTTCTCGTCGTTCTCCGTTGTGTTACGTTCCACGTGCTCCTATGTGCAGGCCATTAATGTACGCATTCGTGCTTTCATGTATCAATTTTCGTGTATTTGCGACCATGTGACAGCAACGCATTTGCAGTCATGGAGTAAAAATTGTTAAATGTGCATCAGCAGAGTGTGCGTGCGTCTGTTCTGCAATAAAACCTGGTTAATTTTTATCTCTACGTGTCTGTTCCTGGATTTTTCTAATACTATTAAGTCCCTATTTTGTTCCAGCCACTCTAAAATCTGCTGGCAATGAAGGCTCAAAAGTTTAAAAGCATTCATTATACTAGAAAATGCAAGTCCAAATAGTGTCTGATATGTGTTTGATAGCCACTTCAGACGGAAAAAGTCTGAACTGGAAACTAAGTTGAATGGAATCAGCTCATCACACGAGTCACACTTTTTCTGCATGAGTCACTTGTAAAACTACTATGCTGAGCAGTGTGTATTATGCAGCAAAATCTTCAGCAAAGGAAATTTATAGTGAGACATGTTTACCAGAAGCTGTTTAAGAAAATATATCCCACTGCATTCCAGCCAAGCCAAGGCTGAGCCTCACAGCCATCGCAAGCAAACTGTCTATGTGATAAGGAGCTGAAAGAATCCGATAAGCTCTAAATCTAAACAGGGCCAAAGCATCTGCCTTAATAATAAATGTGCCATGCTAAAAGGTTACTTGAACTGCCGAATTTAAATTTAATTGAGGCTGTGTGTTGAATAATTAATCTTTTTCCCAGGGAACACAAGGCGCACCGGACAAGCCAACGCTGAGAGCCCAGAGAGAAAGAGAGGGAGAGAAACGGAGGCAAAGATGGGGGGAACACGGCGAGGAGAGCTGTGCCAGCCCACGCCACCATCCCATGAACCCTGCCAGAGCGCGACCCACTACACAACACAGTCAGGGCATGATGTCATCCGCCACATCATCACCCTGGTAACCGGCCTACGTGTTCGTGTTTGTGTGCAGAAGGGAATAAAGAAATCAACCTTTCAACAACTGAACACAAATAGGAGAGTGTGAAAAAGGGCAAAGCCAAAAAAAAAAGAAGAAGGAATCAAAGCGCTAGCGGAAAAAAAAAAGCACCAAGAGATGATGGCTGGGATTTTTGTTGTTATTATTGTTGTTGTTTGGGTACAAAGCCGTTATAAAGAGGAGCGTTTAACGTCTGTCTTTAATGTTTGTATCAGTTTGCCCCCCTCTCGTTCTCCTCCTCCTGCTCTCCTTCCTCTGTAGGTATTTCAGTTGGAGGCGTCTCCTTAGATCTGTGCCTTTTAATGCTGACTGCCGCAAATCTTTTGAGGCCGACTACAAAAGCAAGCTGGCAGTAAACTTTTCCCCCTGAAGGAGAAAGAGGAGTGCTGTTTGGGATGGCTCCACTCTGGGGAATCTCCTTCCCAACATGGGCTGATCTGAGGCCGCCACTGCCTCTCCTTTGCCCTGACTGGCCCCCAAACACACGCACACACACACACACACACACACACACACCTGCAGTGGCCACAGAGCTTTGGTGAGGCTACATGTTGAGTTATTTCTTTTTTGTATCATGCAGATGAATAAGTCAGTGTGCTTTATGTATTCTTGCTGCATGTTTATGATGTGACTAGCTGCATGCAGTACAGCACATTGCATATGTAAACACAATATTGTGCATAATCATAAGTCATTTTATTGCAACAGTCAGGCTACACTGCTGTCAGCTCCAGCAGCAGCAGCAGCAGTCCTGGTTTTCTAGGTTTTTTCCTCCTCTCTCCTTCTCTCTCCCTCTTTCTCTCTCTCCCTCTCTTCATCCCATCAGCCCTCTCTGGGTATAAGGCACCTCCCCTCCATTGTTGATCTGACTCTGGGCTCTACATTGCTGAGGTGGCGGATTGTGGCGGAGAGATGCCTCTGTCAGGAACGTGCTTATCCTCTCACTCTAGCCACCCTCTTATACATAAAATATCAAACATCTGAGGGACAATATGCTGACCTGCTGTGACCTCCACACATGCGTACGCACACAAAGGGGACACACTCACCCACGTGCACGCAGGCTTACACACACCCACACACCCCGGAAAACATAGACACACACACACATGGATACGCGCGTGCACAGATGAATTCTGGCATACAGTGACACACACAGACACACAAACGTTCAGAGAGCTCAAGTCGGCTCACATCCCCCACTCGTACGTGCCTTGACTTTTTTCCATCACCACCGCATCCCTCAGATGATGTATTTGCGACATCTGGCGGCGCTCGCTATATTCATGGGTAGTGAGATACAACGCGTGTAGGAGGGAGAGAGAGAGAGAGCTTAACCGAGAGGTGAGAAAAAGAGGCACGGTTGGCTGTGATGGCAGAGAGACCAAGGGAAAGCAAGACAAAAAAAAAAGAGCTGGGCAGAGTGAGGGAAAAGACCCCTAATCGAGGGGACGTAGATGGACAAATTCATTGGCAAATATAATATGAGTTTAGCGCCGCAAAGCCGCAAGCACCTCAAAATTCCACTGCAAAAGGCTTGGGTACCCCCTAGTGGGCGCCCAGCGGCAATTTGGCCCTTTTGGCGTTGGGTGAGGGGGGTGCTGCGGTGCTGCCATGAATCCATAGGGGTCAGAGGTCAGCTGTCTTGAGTTGCAGTGACATCATGACAATGGGACACTTCTAGAGCCTCAGAAACACAAGCTGATCCATTCTGCCGAGGCTCAGGCACCAGGCCCCTCTTTTCCCACACATTCACACCCTCTGCCAGACGGGGAGAGAGGGAGCGAGAGAGAGAGAGAGAGAGAGAGAGAGCAGAGAGGTGAATGTGCAGGCCTCACCCGCAGAACCCCCCACCCCCACCCCTCACCCCCCTCTTTCTTTCTCTCCCTCTCTTTCTTTCAGGGGCTAGATTAAAAGAGATGGCTTAATTCTGTCTAATTATCTACCCTTACCCTCTCCCTGCTTCCTCCCCCTCTTTTTTTTCCCTCCCTCTCCCTATATCTCAGTGTGTGGATACTAATTAGCTGATGTGAATTGTATCTACTATACAAATAGAGTGTGCAATTACGTGAAAAAATTATATTCCTGCCTTTTAAAATATTACACATTTGTACCACCAGTTTGAACTTTATTATGTTTCTTTTCCCAGCTGAGGTGCTGGAATTATCCGGCAGCATAGCCGGACCCATCGACACTATGATACCATGACTGATGATTTCCATCACACATTATCAAATTGCTCAGATAATTGCAAGACATGAGGGGAAAGCCTGGTGTAAATGCCCTAAACCCTGAAGAGCACTGCCGACTAGACCTAAAACATTACAGCAATCTCAACATTAGAAAAACATTTGATTCATCGCTCTAACTGTGTTAGCGCAACAATAAACAATACATTTTCACTCGCATGTTCATTTGCTTTATGTAATAATACTGCAATCTGTGTGTGAGCGTGCGCGTGTTTGCATGTAAGCGTGTGCCACTGCATGCACGTTACATAAGCAGAAATCACATTAATGAGATCATACACTGGTGTTGAAAGTGCTAATTAGTTGCCGGGCTGAGGGTGAGGAAACTAGGCGAGGATCCTTGTGACTTCAACCATTGTTTCCTAATCCCCTCCACACATTCATAATTCATTCCATCATGGACGGCGATGATACAGCGGCGCTCGTTTTGTCTCTTTTTCTTTCTCTCTGGTTGGGGAGATGATGGTTTTCTTTTTTTTCTCCCCTCCTCTCTTTCCTTCTTGCTGTGAGGTTTCACTGCGATCATAATAAAATGTGCGAGCGAGGGATGTTCGCCTCGGGACCCAGCTGTCGGGCCACTTTGACAGCTTCATTTGTGGTGTCGCTCTTTGATCCTTCCTGTCACTGATATCCAACGCCACTGAACATACATTTGCCCCCCAACCCAAATAAATAAATAAATACTGAACTGTGCACTGCAGAGCCAATTGAGGCGAGCTTTTTCAAGCTAGTTGGCTGTTTGCTACATCTGCTGTGAACTAGCTCGCCTCCACCCCCTTTGCTCTCCCTCCACTGCAGCGATGCATCGACACCCCCAGGGCTGATGCCTTTGTAAATGCTCTCTGACACACACCCACCTAACCACATGCACAAACACAGACACACCAACACACACGCACACATACAACCCTGTACAGAAATAACAGCAGAATCACTCCCAACACTAACTCCCCTTGCATATAGAGGATATTCCCAAAGTGCACCTCTACTGCATGTAAGAAAGAGAGGTGTTGTAAAGATATGAGGATAGCGGGGCGACACTAAACAAGAGACACAGATACACCTGCTATAATGCACGGGTTTGGATGTGATGTAGTGAAAAACAGTTAGCAGGAGGCAGAGCTGGAGGGGGACTGATTATGATCGGTGCTGTCAGGTCTGAGAGCCTGAGATGACAGAGATATCAGCCATATCTGCTCTCAGTGATACAGATACGAAGAGACAGATATCATTCCACATTGGCCTCCAACTGCTTGGACGCAACCACCTCCAGAGGAAGCAATGAGCCAGCAGCATCCAGCGCTGTTACTGTAGTCAAGTGAGATGTTTGTGTACTCAGATTGGAAAATGGGATTTCAAGACACGAGTTGCTGTAATTGTTTGATTCTGTCATATCTCGTCAACTTCATGTTCTTGTGTTGATGAGGTACTTCCCATGAAAACCCAAAAGTGCTGAAGGATAATGGATGAAACACTCTCTAGGATGTTCTTATACACGAGCACACAAACGCAATTTTAAATCCAACAACTAACAATGTAAATATTCAAATATAAATGTTTCCAGTCTAAGTATACAATTCAGATGTAAGACAATGATCTGGCCTAACTGCTTGGAAATTACAGGTTAAATGAATTTGTCTTGGTGCTTACCAAACCCAGGATACAGTGAATATATTAGTCCAGCAACACAAGACAACAATACTGTCTCCTAGACATTACATATACTGCCAGATTGCTGCAAATCTGTATTTACGTCACCTAGATGGTGTTTTAGCAACATAATGAGAAGACATTGGTGATATTCTTGTTGTTAATACTGAAAATATCTTCAAAACATCCACTAAAATTGTATATTTACCTGTTTACCCTCAAGTAGCCACTCTTGCTCACAAAGTCAAAATTTCTAGTTATGGATAATATAGGGTTAGAGAGAAAGTAAGGTGACCAGTGTTTTAAGTGTTAACAACTTCAAGTGCAAGACAGTATTTACGTTGCCATCATTTAACATCACCATGATCCTTCCCTAACATTAACCAAAGGTCATATGTTGCCTAAACTGACTCACGTGTGAGACACAAGGTGGGAACTCCTGTTTCCTGTCCGTCACATGCTTTGTATGCTCCCCATCCTCCAACACAATCTCCAACCTCTGAGATGTGTGTGGCATTTCCTTCAGTAGAAAAAATGTTCCCACGTCAACACAATTCAGGCAGCAATTATGTTTCAATTTAAATGTAATAGGCAAAACAAATTAGCAGTACATAAATGT
>JAPZDX010000021.1:24177792-24191702 GCA_029783625.1 Naso annulatus
CCTAACATCACTTTTATTTGAAAGTAAATTGCTAAGCTGCAAGAAAACATAAACTCACATTGCAACTTTGAAAGGACTTGAAATTTGGATTCAATTAACAATTTAGGACACGTGGTGAGATTACTATTGGGCGAAATTGCTTGTGGCAGGATGACCAAAGTCACATGACTTTTTTTTTTTAGCAACAGGGAAAATTTTTTATTTTATTTTGATAGAAAAATCCAAAGAAACAGATTTCTTTTTTTTTTATATAGTTAAAATGGGTGAAAGGCAAAGGCATTGCCAATCTATTTACATTCATACATCAAATTATTTTTTGTCAAGGTTACAAGAGAATCTGGATGCCAAGGTTGGAGAGAAAAACATGGTTTAAGTGTAAAGTAGCAAAAGCACATTTTTTTGTACAGAGCAATGTGCAGTGATTATTGATCCCTTGTGTCCCTGGAATGGTTTTGACCATGACCACTCTCTGAGAAGACGGATTTGCTTTGACCCTCCAGATAGTTTTTAGAGGGACAAGACAAATATGTATCACGCTGTCACGTCATGCTGGAGGTGAGGGGAGGTAAAAAGAGACTAAGAGGTAAATACAACAGAGGCGAAAGAGAAAAAAAGAGAGGGAATGAGAGAGCGAGAGGGAGAGGGGAGAGGAAAAGTGCGGCCTGCCTGCCTGCCTGCCTGCCTGGCTGACAGTTGACTCTGTTGGATGTGACTTTCACAGTCTGCTGGCGGTTTGTGTGGAAGCCATCACATCTGTGACTGGCCGTTTGATTAATGAGCCTCTCAGCTTGTCTGTGCAGTTTGAGGAAGGGCCACGGCCTTATCCCAGGCATCACTGATTTATTCGCCTTTGGAGCAAACCTCCAAATATCACACGCACCGAAATATAAGGGTGAACATTCACACACACGCAGGCAGACATATGTACGCCCTCCATGATATGCGTACAGTATACAAGTTGGTGCAGTGCAGCAGCGTACACACACAGACAGGCGTGGAAGCAGAGTCGTGCGCACAGGCTCGTCCCTCTCCTCCGCCACCTGCTTACGGCTAATGAAAACCTCAATGTGTCAGTGCTGTCCAGGGGTAGCGGAGACAAAACACACCATGTATAACCAAGCAGACAAAAGATGTATTCTGTCTCCACCAACACAAACTCCCATCCCTAGCTGTCAGTCAGCGGAGGGGACACACACAAGGGGATCGACGAGAGAAGAAAGAAGCCCTTCCTCAATGACACATCACACTCTCCTGATTTTCAAAAGTGACAAGTCTTTTGAATTCCTGGCCTCGCAAGAAGGAGAGTCTGATGATGGCTTGAGAGCGTTTCTTCTTGTTTCTTTGGCAGCGGCAGCCATGAAGTGTCACTCTGGCTAACCTTGAAGCTCTTTGCTCCTGTGTTGTTTAATGCTTCCAAGACTCGGGCAACCAACTGCTCAAATGGTACAGCAGCATCGCCCTTTAAGTCAGATAAATGATTCAAGATATACTTCCAGGTACATAAATGTGCATTAGCGTGTGCATACCCTCACACACACACACACACACACACACACACACACACACACACACACACACGCACACACAGCCCCACAAACCACAAGCACACACTCCCTCGTTCCCCGAAGCGAAAAGTAAGACCATTAATCCAGACACACACAGATCCAGCTTCTCCCCAGGTTGATCAGCGTCCGTGGAGGAAGACGAACATTCTGACATATTTGTTTTTATTTTATTCCCTGAGAAAAAGGCCTGCCATATGGCAGAGCCCGGGAACAGATGGCGATTGCCCACTTCCTGAAAGCACAAGCGTCTATCGCCGCAATTTAAGGAGCCGCTCAAGCAAGAGAATGCCACATACTGGCATTTTTCCACAAACTGCTATTGTTATGGACCTGAGGGTAACAGCAACAATGAGACAATGCAGAGGAAATGCTTTAGTGTTCAGTAGTTACAGTGTAGCTTAGCATATTACTACTAAATCTGGGGGTCAATGCTGCACTCTTTAACTGTCAGCATGTGGAATAAAATCAAGAGGATGGGTGCTTACTTAAAATATTTGCTCCTTTGTTTTTACTGTACCATACGTGGCTGTCTATTCAACAGCGGTGTATGTTTTTGTCTTTTTTACTGTATGTTTTATTATTATTATTATTATTATTATTATTATTATTATGTTAGATATATATTCTATACATGTGGAAATGTGAAAATCTCCTACAACATGGGACAACAAAGTGAATCTTCAATCTTGAAAATAGCCAAATTCACAGCAAATTTAACTTTAACATTACTGTTAGCCAGTGGGTGAAATCTTGCTGGTTTTAGGAAACAGTGCGCGGGCGGACCAGTGGACCAGTGTTGCGGATGTGAGCGTGAACGTCCTTGGATGGTATCAGGTCTTTATGATGGAGTGGAGGAGCTGCCCTGTGACACATGAAGTTTCATCTCTCATACTTAGCTGCCCCTATCAACCAGGTCAGAGGACATTCTCTGACATACAGACACAAGGAAATGTATCTCAAAATCTCATCACAAAAAGTCACCTTGGCAGAGAACAGCTAAAATGTGACTTCAGCCTACGGCAAAACTCCACACTCTTTCAGGGATTAGTGGGATTTTTCTTAGATGGAAAAGAAAAAAATGACGTAAAGACTTCAGTGCACGCAGGCCTTGCAACATATTAAGAGTGAAAATAAGGAAGAAAGGGGTCAACATTGCTTCCTTAAATCCATTCTACACACAGACTGTGTTGCTTTTGTATATGTTTTGACAAAGTTGTTCATTACAAAATAGATGTTTGCATTGATGGACCAAGGACAAACCAGATAAACTATCATTCTCACTAGTTGAAGAAAAACTTTTCAGTATCAGGTGAATCATTTAGCACTTTGACTTCATAACTCTGCCACAAAGAACGGCTCATAACTCGAGGTCAGAGAAGGAGGCGAGGTGGACACATTTAAGTCAGTGGATCATGACAATTAATAATTGGTGAACAATTAATTCCAGGTGAAGTGTCAATTTTTGGCATTTTAGAAAAGAAACATTGCTTTAAAGCTGCTAGTGAAAGATAATAAGGAATAAAAGGGTGAACAATATAAATGGCTGGTTTCAACCATTCAGTCATAATACCATTCAGCCTGTTTAATCCACCTACTTCCTGCCTCCTACATCCAGAAAACAAGCATGTTTAAAATGTAAGCCAACTGCAAGTGACCCAACTATGCATTCAAACCACCTGCCTGCCAGGAAGCCAGGTCAGCCAGTCAACCCTGGGGGTCCTGGGGTGGTATTAATCAGTCTGGTTTCTGCTGAAAAGCTCAATCTGCAGATGATGGATGAGCCATCGTGCGGAGGGAACTGAAGTGACAGGTGACAAAGAAGGACACACACACCTGTATAAATCCACTCTCCCTCCTGTCTGGCCACAATGCCACGCCGTCAAGGTAGTTGGGTGAAAGCTTATGTGTGTGTGTGTATGCGTGCGTGTGTGTGTGTGTGTATTTATGTGCGTGCAGGCGTAAGTGTCTCAGCTTGTGTCCTGCTCTGCTAATGAAGTCATCTGAACAGTGATTTAACAGCCCTGGTGTAAAAGCCTACCGCCCTTAACTCATAGCCTTGCTCCATTAGAATGTGATATAAACCCTGGGCACAATAACTGTCCTGCCACTGTAACAATATATAGGAGGCCAATGGGCCACGCCGCTAACTCACACAGTCGAGGGAGGGAAGAAAAAAATATTGGCTGAATACCGGGAAGGGAAGTCATTCAAGGAGACTAAAACTTATAAGATAGAAACTACGGAACCCCACAAGGTCACAATGATCAGTGTTTTTGTACAGTATGGGACAGCTTCATTTCTACTAATACTGTCGAGTACATAAGATTATATCACTGTGGTTTGTCCGGCAACTGGAGGTAGTAAAAGAGTAATTGTTGTGAAGCCTCGGTGAAAACAGCCGAGGGCACTTCAGTCTGCAGTTACGCAGAAAGCATTATCCTTATCTGCACTAACAAATGGATCAGTGGATCCGACATCAGTGCGCTTATCCCGTGAATGGTCTTCTATAGCTTGAGAGATATTTTTGAGTCGCAGATGGATCTGAGGAAAACTTTGACAGCTTACATGTCGCCAGCCGTGAAACTAACTTCCTGCTCTGTGCGAGCGTCAGAACCAAAGCAGGCAGAACCAAAGCCATTCTCCAAATCCTCCATGAAATCTGCTCCTCTGGCCCAACAAAGAGAGGCTAATGAGGCAAATGGCAGAATCTCAGACACTTTGATACTGTGAGATTAGGGTGAATTATATAACCTTTACCCCCCTCCCACTCTCATCTTCCTCACACATTCTGGTGCCTCATCAGTATTGACTCCTCTGTCTCCGTGTCACTCACATGCTCAAAAAGTGCAAGTCCAATCTCTCTTTTTTTCTCCTCTCTTCCTATCTGACTTCATATCCACTTCATTCATTTTCTATTCATGAATGCCCCAACACTAATTTGGCTCAGTCAAGCAATGACAGTATCTGTTTTACAATGCAACAAAGCAGCATATAAGGGAGGGAAGAATGAAGTGCGTGTGTGTGTGTGTGTGTGTGTGTGTGCTGGGGGGGTGGAGGGTGTAGAGGCGTGAAGGCGACAAAGCTCGTCACAGCACAGCACAGAGCTGCGCACTTCACCCTTATTAGACCTGTGTCCTTGGCAGATGCAGAGCTTGCCCTTTGTTAGAAAGGTGTGTGTGTGTTACAAAGGCGGTGATTTAGAATGGATTGGGCGTAGGCGTGGAGACAAGGTGCAGTAGCCCCATGGCTCCCTGATAGCTGGCAGCGTGACAGCTGTGAATGGAGAACAGGGAACAGCCTGAAGTATTGCCATCTAATATGTGTCACCTACCTGCATAAATATTTATGCCCGTTGGAGAGCAGAACAAGAGTGGAGGGGTGGGGGGAGAGTGGAGGATGGGACAGGAGTGGTGGACTTGGGAGAAAAACTCTTCAATCAGGTGACACCGAGATCTGAGCTTGACACTCTTATTCCAGCTCTGACTAACTTTCTGGTGTTTTTAAAGAACTGTCTGTCTGTTTTTGACTTCTAACCAGTAGCAGAGATCGCCCCTAACTTCTACAAATGTGTTTGTTAAAGTTGCAGTAGATAACTTCTGCAAACGAGCTTGCAAGCTAACGTTAGCAGTAGCATGAGACTGTTTGCGCCGACTTGCACTCTATTTCGTTTGTTGTCTCTCTCTCTTTTAAGTCCAGTTTGAACTGAGACCAAACGGTTGCAGGGAAAGTTGCAGCGGAGTAAACTGATCCGTCTCAGCTCGAGCTCGAGCCGACTGACGTGGCTTGCAGACACGCTGTTGTTGGCAGAGGCGAGTCGCAGCACGGTGAGGTAATCAGCTCGCACCGACGTCACCTGCTGCTAAGAAGCGCAGCATAGGCCGGCGAATCAGGACAGAGAGTACAGAAAGCACAACTAATTTTTCATTTTCCTGCAAAACCCTCATCCCTGTGGCAAAGAAAATCATATCATGGTAAAAACAGGGCTTATTGGAGACCAATTTAGCAGCAAATTGTGCCTTTTTTTAGACACTAATACACTGTTTAATTAGGTTATACATCATAATGACAAAATTAAGCCAAAAAGTTGTCCAGTTTCACTTTAAAGTTTCACTATGTGTGTACTTTAGTAGATCTGAGATTGCATTTTTAAACCCTAGTCACTGCCACTCATACTGAAACTGAGTATAGAGTAATATAGAAACACTTTAGGACATATGAAAGTTGTTAGGTATAGGTAATTCACCTTTCTAAGGAGAACATTCCGCATTTAGTTGGTCAAAAATTGCTGAAAGTTATTATGCCTGGAAAAATAGTTCCTTACAAGTGCTGCCTTCATAGCTCAAATATTGGTGTGAAGAGGGATTTTGATACAGAGGTTCTTTTTAACTATCGTTGTCACACATTTTCAGGTGCTTTCTGTGACGTTTAGTGAATATGGACAAAATGTCAACAAACAAAATATGTTATAGATAAAGCTGTTTTGAAAAAAAAAAAAGTGTTATAACCTATGAGGCCGATGTTGCCAAGGGACAATGACATGTAGTAACACTGGCACGGTCCTTAAAGGCCTTACAAGTATTCATGGCGCAATTATGCAAGAGTTACCAAAATCTGCAAACAACGTGGCTCTGCAGAGTCAGTCACACATGTTCGTGTGTGTAACATGAGCATAGACAGGATTGCGTGATTCAACACACACAGCTTGTTACAGCACACCAGTATCCTTTTCCACAGAGTTCTTCCCACAGCTCAGCCTTCATGTGGAAGCCACAGGAGCCTTTGGCCTTTGAACAAAGTGGAAAATTGAACCTCTGATGAAGAGCGGCTAGGCTGCATGATCCCTAATGACTGAAGCTTTCGCCAAAGTTAAGTCAAGAGGGAATTTGAGGGTAGAGAGAAACTTGCCTCAGGAGTCCCAAGTGAACGCCTCATTTTGTACAGGTAAAGACGAGACTGATGCAGCACGAGCCTCTGTGAAGCGAGCTTTCATTTCATGGAAAGATTGTTCAAAAACATAAACACCTGAGAGGATCGGAATATAAACATGAAAACACAACAAGATGCTCGCACTTGCATATGCATGTGTGCACATGCTGCTGCTGAACACGTGTAACAAGTAAAATGACTGTTTTACCTGTTGGCCAGCAGCGTTTTGAAGGTGACCTGACTCATGCCCTGAAAGGCTGGCAGCAGCCTCGGCCAGTCCCATGCCCAGTCCACCACGACACTCTGTTGATGTATGAGGATAGCGTATTGTTAGTTATTAATCAGGGTTAATACCATCAGTGCATTACCGCTCCAGCTGGGACCCACTAACAAAGGATGAGGGGGGTCCCCAGTGCAGGCTACCGACACCAGGCTATCAATCATGTCCGCACAAGAAGGTTTTTATTCCAATAAGACAGCAATTAATTTATAAATCCATTTGGGGGGATGTAGCCATCATTTATAGAAATATAAATCAATTTTGGGAGGGAGTCGTTACTCTTCTGACTGCACTGCTTTTTTTTTTCTTACCATCTTCAATGGCACCCCGCCAACAACCCCCCCTCCATCTCAATCTCTCGCTCTCTCTCTCTTTTTCTTTAACACACACACACGCATACAAACACACTTGGCACCAGCACCATATTGGGGAAGCAAATAAAAATCAGATTGCTTTGATTGCCAAAATGTCACTCTTAACTCCGGGCTGAGTTTTATTGACAAAAGGAGGAGAACTCCACTCGCTCCCTCCATCCATCCACCCTGCCCCCTCTGCTCCCTTCCTCATAGGTGATTGATGGATGTAACTTCTTTTTTTTCCTTCGCCTCCCTCCATTTTATTTGACAAACAACACAGGCACCTGAAGCGGAGAAGGCATTTTAATCATTCTCTTAATAGGGTGTTTCTATGCAAAGCTATGCAGCCTCCTGTGATAAGCTGGAAACAGGTTTTAGGATTAAAAACCGTGTACCAAAAACAATAGCAGCAACACCGCTACATTACAAGGGGATCACAAATGTATAAATACATCTAATCCGTTTTTAAAAAGTAAAAAGAGACACACAAGCCTGTCTTGAAGAAATACTAGCCTTTGTTGATTGTTTTGTGTGATATCAGCAGTATTTCCCTTGATAGTAGGAGGGAAATGAGGAGGGAAGCAGAAAACTCTCACATTGAACCAAAACTACCTGTAGCAACTTATCCCCTTTATGAAGAAAAAAAAATCTAACAATTAAGTGAACATCATGGTGGCACTCCTGGGGATAAGATGGGGTAAGAGGGTTCAAAGCCCTAAAGAAGTGCACTTTAAGACAGCGCTCTCCTTTAACATGACTCCTTTTCTATGAAACAGAAAACGTCTCTCATCTTTTCACCTTTTCAGTGTTCTTTTCTTCCTGCCAGCCTAACTCCTGCTTAGAAAAAGGCAGCGACCTATGGAGAATAGGAAAGCCGAGCCCCAGAAAGACCTGACAACTTCAGAGAGTGCCACACTCTCCGGTTCACTAGAGACTCAAACAGTTCCTAACCTTCAACATTAAGCTTCTGGCCTTGGGAGAAAGTTACAGCGACTCCACCCTGCACATCACAAGTACACCTGCACTGCACATAGTCTAAAGGAGGCTTCAATAATCATATCAAAGGAATTTCACAGAGCTAGAATTAATTATAAATAAATGATTTCCTACCAGAATAAGCTGTGATAATATAATAATAATAATAATAATAACCTAAAAATGCTTGACAAACCTGATCCAGCTTCTTCTTGCCGAGATGGTCAAATTGGTGTAAGGGGTTGAAGTTGGCAGTGTCCACGTTACTCTCAGAGGGGAGGTCAAAGTTCACCAAGTGAGGAGGATCACAGAGTGAGTTTGTGCTTCCGCTTAGTTTAAGCATCAATAATTCCTGTGTCCAAGATGGAAGAGAGGAGAGAGGGATAAAAAACAAAAGAGACATAAGGAGGAAGGGCTGGAAAATACAAGTTAAGACTGAAAATATTCTGTTAGGGAAAAGTTGACAAACTGGACCAACAGAGAGAGGCCGAACAGGTATTTTCAACTGAATTAAAGTTTCTCAAACTGAAAGAGCAGCAGAGCATACATTCAGCATACAGCACACTGACATTTTTCCGCTATTGCAATATTAATTTCTCACTTGTGATAATGATAATGAGTTCCCGACAGTTTGTTTCACGCCGACGTCCAGTATGACTGACCTCACAGAAGCACAAACTAATCAAGCTCAGACAGGTTTTATGCTGCACAGTAATGTGCAGAATGGTCCCCATCCACCTTTTCCCTAATTGATCAGCCTCACAAAAATTAATCAGAGCTGTTCAGAGGCAGAGTAATGAAAACACAGAGCAAATATAGATATGTGGAGATGCAGAGAAAGAGAAACAGAGGCGTTTTCAGGACAGCAGGACACTTTCTACTTTTGTTTCTGTAACCTTTGCAGTGGTTTTAGTAAAAGTGTTTACAAGTTTGTGTATGTGTTGTAAGTATGTGAACAGTATGTGTGTGTGTGTGTGTGTGTGTGTGTACACAGGCATCCTGGTGTGAATTTACTATATTCCCATCCGTCAGCTTGACATGGCCTCCGAACCTTCTATCCCTCCACCTCACTAGCAGCCCAGTCTGTCCCTGACCTGCATGATCTTGCCTTGACCTTGGGTGCGGAGATACACTGGAGCTGTCAGGAGGAGTCAGAACATTCTGTTACATTCTATTAAAGCTGCAGTTGGTAACTTTGGGGTAAATATCAACAACTATTTTGTGTTCCAATCGAAAAAATGTCATAACCCCCGTAGACAGCTATTAATTAGTAACATGGTCTGAGAGTATCATGAGGTATCTGTGTTTTTCCATCATGCCTCTGTACTCAGAATTTGCAAAAATCCTATCGCTCCTGTTCTATTTGTCCAATCAGTGACGCTCTCTGTACTCTCCGTTCTGATTGGCTGATCTATGCTGCGCTTCTTAGCAACAGGTGACATCAGTGTGAGTTGATTAGCTGTTTTGTGCCTTAGGTTCTGACTCGGCTCTGTCTGCACGTGACACCGTCAGTCGGCTTGAGCTCGAGCTGAGACGGGCCAGTTTACTCTGCTGCAACTTTCCCTGCAACCATTTCGTCTCGGTTTAAACTGGACTTAAAAGTGAGAATGACAACCAACAAAGTAAAATGCAAGCCAGAGCAAAATCAGGAAGGGGAGGCTGCAGCGGATTTGCTTCCCACTAAGTCTTGTGCTATAGCTAACATTAGCTTGTTAGCTCCTTAGCAAAAGTTACCAACTGCAGCTTTAAATTGCTATGCAGAGTTAGAGCTGTTCATGGACTCAACAGCTCAATGTTACACTCAACAGCAGCAGCATAATGCATAATTCTAAAGCTTATGTTTTTCACACTGTGTCCAAACAGGCTGTCTATAAAAGGACCATTATAATCTGAATCAGCTTAGCGCCAAGCAAATGTAGCTTCTCCAAGCAGTTAAAACAGCTCTGTTCCTGCACCTACAACTTCACTATAAATGCTATGCAGTAATGATAATTATGGGTCTTCCACTCTGTATTTTTCCACATTTTGCTGATTAGGGTGGAACTGTGGTGCAAACACTAAAATTTTTACCTCTTTGCAGAGAGTTGTCTGTGCTTGTTTCTGGCTTTTTGTACTTTTTCTGGAATGGTTTTGTTTCTAACAAATTCTGCAGGAGTGATTCTGCCTTTAAAGATAATGAAGATCTGCGCTACTACAAGGGCAAGTCTGATGATTAGCCATGTTTTTCTTAACTAAAAACTACAGTATCTGCATATCCGAGGCACGATACAGCTTCAAAGTGCCTTAGAGGCCTGTTGATTGTAGTAGAGCACCAAATCAGCCGCTGAAAATAGTCCCCTACTCCTGTATAATAATTTTTCTCTCCCACTGTAAGAGGCATTGTGGTAAGAGTATACTCCTTAGCTACATGTGATCCAGTCTATACAGTAGCATATGTTGGTGGTTTTTTTTTTTAATCTCTATCTGAAGAGGTGTATGGATGGTATTACTTTTAAATATCAAACTTTTAATACATCACACTTTTTTTATATCCTTTTCAAAGCACTTGTTTCAATAAAGGGCGTTAAAGGGAAAATATCTCAAAGTCTCTTCATAATCTATATACATTTACTCCAATTATCTTGGGCCCTTTCAAAAGAACTGCTTCAGTTCTTTGTCGAAACTTATTTTCTCTGACGTGAATTTATCTAAATCAACTTCCAGTTGACTTAAAAGAAGCAAATCAATGCTCTCCCTCCCTTAGATGTCCTGTAAAGAGTTTTAAAGCAAATGTTGGAACTCCATGAGGCTCTCTCTGCTCTACATGTGGTGAGCGTACAACACAGGAAATCACTGTAAGTTTGCACCGCTGAGGTCAACAGAAGATCAGAACAAACAGACTGCACTCGAGCAGCAGTCCTCTTCCCTCCATCTCCCCCTCCTGAACAGCCTGCGGCCTCAGGCCAGCAGCCACCTAATTGCTGGGGAGAGGGAGTGCTTCCCTACCTCATTGCCTTGGATGATGTGATAGATCTGCCTCAGGTAGTCGCTGCCACCTGCTTTGTGGCAGACCTCCAGCAGCATCAGGCTTATTTTCTGCTCAGTCAGTTCAGCCGCACAGACTCCGCTCTCCCTTTCTCGCTCAAATACACTGAGAGCGAAACAGAGATGGGAAAAGGAGGAGACGGGAGAGAAAACACAAAGGCAGGAAAAACACAGAGAAGGGCAAAGAGAAAGGAGAGGAGACAGGAAGAGGGAAAGTGTCAGCTCGTATCAGTATTCCACATTCGGATGAGGAAGAATTCTCTAGATTTGAGAAGAATTTGCAATAAATTTAGAAAATATGGACTTTAGGATAAAAATTTCTTTTTGTTTTTTGAGAGGTTATTTACATCAGGGAGCAAATGAACTGAAAATTCTTGGTGAGGAAAGAAACATCTTTGATCCCCTAAAAAATAAATAATTTTAAAAAAGCACATGGTTTAGTGAAAGTTAACATTGCTGAAAAAGGGATAAAAATATAGACAAAATATTAAGAGGTTAGACAGCAAAAATACAAAATACATCTCAATGTTTTCATTCACATTCAGGAGTTACATATGGGCATTTGGACTGAAGGATGCAGGTGCACTAAAAATGATTGGTGTGTGTGTTTGAAGCGTGTATGTGTGTATGTGTAATTGTGTGTCAAGGTCCTCATGCATGTACAGTCCCCAGCCCCGGCATCATTTTCCTGCCCTTCCTGTATGGATGGATATCACACCACCGTCCATCAAACCTTCTCCTTCACATACACTTCCTGTCATTGTTCTCCCTCTCCCTCTCTTCCCCTTTGTAATTATAAGGTGGCAGAAGCGGTGTCGCCTGTCAGCCAGCTATTGGCTGCTTGACATTGAGAGTGGCAAAGGAAGAGGAGACCCCTCTCTTCCGTGTACATCCCCTCATTCTTTTGCCTGGCGGCCCCGATGGTGGTGTTGTCGGCGGTGGTGGCTGTGCACCCGTGTCAGCACCTGCGCTGTATCCTTTCCTGTCCATCACTGTGCAGGTGAAGCAGATGATTGGATTCAGTCAGCGGGGTGATTAATGAGGGCCCCTCCGGATTTGGGACAGCCTATCAATCATGTCATTAGGGCCAATGTGCCCTGAAAGAGGCAGACCTCCACCAAGGAATAACTGCATTCATCTTCATCTGTGTATGCATCCCGTCAGCCCAGCCAGGGTCACCATGATGGAGAACAATAATCTTCTCCTCTACAAATTACTTTGCAAAGACAAGGTGGGTGGCGTGGGGAGGGGGGTTACAGTTGGGAAAGGAAGGGGGAAAGTGGGATGAAGGAAAAGAGTTGGGAGGGTTTGCACGGGGCAAATGCTGTTTTTTGAGAGGTTTGCTCTCTCTGTGTGTGTGACGCCAGTGAGCGCAATGCCAGTTGTTTTTGGAGTCAGTACATCCACCAGTCTCTCTCTCTGTCTCTGTCTCTGTCTCTCCCTCTCTTCTCTCTGTCTCTGTCTCTCTCTTTCTGACACTGTATTCTGATTGTTTACAAGCCAGGCGTCACTTCCCTGTGAAGGTTAGTTTAATGAATAGTAATGATCCCACTGAATGCCTCCGACAGGTGATACATAATCACTCTTCTTTCACTTTTCCACTCAACCCCCTCTCCACCTCCCCGTCTCTTCAACCCCCCTCCATCTCGTCCTCTCTTCCTGTCACAGAAACATAGAGCATTTCCTAGAACTGGCCATAATCTACTCAGTGTTTTTATTTATTTTAATCTTCTTTTTTTTTTTTTATTGTACTAGCCGTGTTATGGCACTGAATCACCTTTTTATGAGGATGGATGCGTCCAGAGTTTGTTATGATGAAGTGAGTGACCAGAGGCGCAATTTCTGGGAATGAGCAACAAAACGCTGAGCCAAAGGTCACAGATCAGCCCAAAGTGAAAGCTGCTTTCCCATCACTCCAGCCTGCAGGCCACTCAGTCAGACGCCATGTCCATCATTTACCACAACAAACACATCTGATATCCATTGATCTTACTCATAAAGAAAAATGATGTAGATGATACAATTCATCAGAATTTAAATGCTAAATTAAGAAAAGCATATCTAAGCTACATTCTCTTTTTTGGGGGGCATTTATATTGAATGTCAGGCGGTTGAAAACATCATACGTCAGTTTGATCGGTTTGACCCTCCTCCCTCATCAGACTATCAGCCCTCAACCTAAATCGCACTATTGATAAATCACTACAAATATGTAAAGGGAAATTTATTTTCTAAAAAGCATTTTTACAACAAAAACGATCTGAATAAAATGATATCTTGTAAGTGCACATTGATAATCAATATAAACTAAGATTAATGATAGATAATTCAAATACAGCACTTTTCTCAAAGCATAAAGACATTAATATAGACTAAATAATTCACATCGCCTACAGGTGACCTCTCACCTGTCTGAGCAGAGCTTGCGGGCTTTCTGCAGCTGCATGTTTGTCCACTTGGGTCTTTTCTCCTCTAGAGCCTGCAGCACTTTGTGCATCGTGGGTTTGGGAACACCCTGTCAGACAAACGGCAGACCATTAAGATTATGAGTAAAAGTCAGATGGTTGATGGTTGATTTGATGGCACACATTAAATCAACCATAAACATGATTAAATGATGGCGTCAGGGGATTGAAACTTATATACACATAGATGTATAGTTTCAGCTTGCTTTTAACAAGTGACACCACAACAGCCCAGCATAAAGCTCTACCCTAAATTAAATTGTAAAGAAATCCTGTCTTATTATTATGTATGTTATTGTTCTAACATTAAATCGAGCTC
>JAPZDX010000021.1:24224504-24235347 GCA_029783625.1 Naso annulatus
AAAACGAAAGTTCTCAGTCGTTCATACCACAAAACAAAACAGGATGAAAAGTAAACAATTCTGTGCATTTTTTGATTTTGCATCTGATGATATATAAACAGCACCAACAAGACAGAAAATATAATATGGTTGACATCTTCAAATTGAAATTTGGACATCTGTAAAACAATGTCCATCAAAGTTTACTTGTATAAGCACCAAGCAGCACTGATGTAAAACCAACAGTCCGCGTCCTCTCTTCCTGCTTTAGATCAGGCAACAGCAACAGCTTAAGTGTCTGACTTCATGCTGCTTGGCCAGCAAGAGTCCCATTTCATTCATTTCATTTTCCTGAGACCAAACGTTAGCTGGTTCCAGTCCTGATTACAGGCCTGGCTAATAGCTCTTACCCCAGTTCTTTTCCCGCTTGTTTTGGGGCAGACTGGCTTGTCTGGCCTGGTGGTCAGAAGGTGCTTTGGGCAGTGATCAACTCAAAAATCCACAGCTCTAAATCCAAACCCCACATTTCCTTTTCATATGTGTTTCAGCATTAAGCCAAAAACATAGTTGATTAAACAGAAAAACCATTGCAAGGTTGAAGGGGCGACATCTACATGCGCCACCATTGCCATGGCATAAAAATGTCTTATAATATTTTCTGCTTTAAAATGTTTATTTGATCTGAAGGACATTAAATCAGGCTTTACGGTATCTGCCAAGTGTTCTTTTTCAGTGCTACAAAGTAAGCTGCCCCTCGGCTTACCAAGACTTCCCAAAGTCCCAGAAAAAGTAAAGATAGTATGACCTTAGTGATCTAGAGGTAGCTACAGCCCTGATTACACATCTAATGTGTACACACATGTATTTTGGAGAGATGTGGTTGTACCTTTTATACAGAGAGTTTCTCCTGTACAGTCAGTGAAGGTCATATTCGTGACCAGCTCCTTCACAATCTTCTCAAACCCCAGCAGGGTGCAGGCCAGCTGGGTTAACGCCTTCAGCTGGTGGGAGGTCAAACTGAAGCTCCTGTTTTTCATTGGAAGCTCCTTTGGCGCTGAATAGGGGGAAAGGATGTAAAAGAGGAAAGAGGAAAAATAACACGGCATAAGCTTGTGAATGTCTGACTGACAGTTAGAGGAATGAGAGCTGCACTACAGTTTACAGTTCAGTAAAGGAATAAACAATTTCATGAAAACAGGTTTTCAACCGAACCTCCCAACCTACACACGCTCATCAGAAAACTCCCCCTCCTCAAGTCTTGCCTTGCACGGCACCTCTTATAAATATCGACCCATTCATGTTTTCCCAACACACAGCATAAACAAAGAGACAGTGAAAAAATATGCAAAAGTTTGCTCCCTGAGAAGTCACACATGCACATCCTTCTCTCTCGACACAAAACTTTTCTCCCCCTAACCCGCCGATGACCCCCTCGGCAAATATGGATTTCCCATTTTGGAGGCTGCCAAAGCCATCACCCGGGGGATGTTCCGCATTAAGCTGGAGAATGGGCGGCTGGGAGATGCGTTGCCATACTCCCAGACACATGCACAAATACTTTTGTGTGTCCGCTTAAATGAGCTCCTCCACTGCAAAGGCATTTGGGAATGGATGAGCTCAGTATTAGCTTAGACTCTGAAAGCACAGAGATGATTGAGCGTTGAGAGGGGAAGGAAGAAGAGGGGGGCCCTTTTCCAATAATTGTGACATTATTGCCTCTGGATCCTAATGTAATTTTGCTATATTGTTAAACAAAATCTGACAATATGACAACACACCGTCCCAAAGGATGCCTGGTTTAATTATGCATGAGGTTTGATTCTCTCTGTGTGTACACATGTGTGTATGTTTACTTGAGTGTTTATGAGTGAGAGTCGATGAGCTGTTGCATGCCTGTGTCTGTCGGCTGTGCACACACGTGTTTATGTGTATGTAATGCAGGCCATTATGAATAACTTGATTTGCAGAAAACCCTTTCACACACATTTGCACATGTCAGTATTGCAGGATAATTGCCACACTGCACACACACTCTGTGGTCACCACTGAAAATATTCTGACCTCAAGTTTGTTTGTGTTTACAAGTCCAAGTGTAACCTATACATGTATTTATGTGCAAGTGTGTGCATGATTGTATGAAATCATATGCCAAAAGCTGTGTTATTATTTAGTGTGTGTTTGACTTGTGTGTGCATGCACTCGTGTGTATGTGTAATTAAGCTGCATGGGCCCACAGCTCAGCATCTCCTCTGTAATGGGGTCCAGTGAGACTACCTCGCACTGCATGTGTACATGCGTGACCTGGCTGACACCCACGTGCTGGCCTCGTTCTCCAGCTTGCACATTCACGCACGCACTAACAATCATGTCTATTTCTGAAGTCACCAGCAAATCAGCGGAGCTTTCCGTGCCTCAACGCAGGGGCAAACTACAGCTGTCAACAACTCAAGAGTAAACAACCTAAACCGGATGAGACAGGGACACATTAGAGAGAGTTGCGGGTATCTTTAAAAAGCTTTCACCCCCCCCCCCCCACACACACACACACACACACACACACAAAGCATTACCCATTAACCACCACTTCATCTGGAGCATCACCTTCTCCAAAGCATCATCACTGTCTCTCTCATTCCGAACCATTCATTCCATTCATTCCTTCAACATGTGACCCCATAACTGTTTCACTTGCTCACTAAGTCACAAGCTAAGTAGTCGCACATGACCTTGATGTTCAGCAATGCTCTGCTTCAGCCTCTAATCAAGCTGTGCCACCAAGGCTGTATAGGTATTTATAGTCCTATCCCTAGCCAAATAGCCCTATAGCCATAGCAGTCTAGCACACAGCCATCTAAACCTCATTATACCTTTGTCACAACAGTGAGGCCAAATGGAGGCTCTCATAGCCGGTTGATGGAGAGGGTGTGCTTAAAAGCACCCAGGTGTGTCATATAGCATAGTGCATAGCATGTCTCATAGAGTAGAATGTGGGGGGGGCACTATAGCAGACAGAAGAGTTCAACCAAAGGTCAATGTACTGAGAATCAATAAGGGAGGACTGGTGCTGAAAGCAGAACAAAAATGATATGTTTATATAAAACTCCTCAATATTGCATTAAAGTGTGGAGGATGATCGTATAAACAAAAAGAAAATCAATGGCTAGTCGTTTCACTGTGATAACCATAAAGGCTGTATGCATCTCATCAAAGGGCCTCAAAGCGAAAACAAACATATGTCAAGCAATATGTCAGCCAACAAAATGTGTGAAACTGGAAACAGTGTGTGTGTGAAGGGGGGTGGCTTTATGTTTCATATGGAGCAGGAACATTGCAAAAAATGTCTAGAAATACCCAACTCTGCAAGTCTACAGTGGCCAGTTTCAGTTTGTAGCTTTTATCAATGACAACAATGTAACACAAAAGGAAAAAAACAAACAGAGCAGGTATTTTTGGCGAGCCATCAGTCTTCTCCTTGTCTGTCTCTCCTGTGGGTTTCACCATCAGCTCCACAGCACACTCTCTCACACTCACACGCACACTCTGCTCTTGACTGGCAGGGAACAGAGAGAGGGGAGAGAGGAGGAGATCTAGGGGAAGGGAAAGGGGTGGTGGTTAGGGATGAAAACATGGGGAAGCGAGGGAGGGAAAGAGAGGGAGGGGCGGGATAAGGGAATTCCCTTAGCAGTTGTTATTGATTCCGGTGTTTACGGGCGAATAGTTTAGTGCCGTTTACAAAACAGAACAGATGCAGCCAGTGAGCAAAAAGGTAAACAATTGCTGTGTGGCGGGCTGCCAAATCCCCAGTCTGATGTATTAAACTCACGGTGAAGAGCATTTCCCCTTTGGCTGCACTTATTGCCACTTCATTTCCTCTTCGCTCACATACACCCTCCCTCCTTCTTGCCATCTCTTCTTTTCTCTGTGTCTCTTTTTCTTTCTCGTTCCCTCGTTTGTCTGAGGGAGAAAAAAAAAGGAGAAGGGCGTAGGGTGCATTTTGCCGTCTGGCTATTTTCTGTCCTTCTCTGACCCAGGAGGCCCAGATCTTCCAAACAGAGCCATTAGTAGGGGGAAATGCATGTGTCTGACATGGCCGAAAACCAATTATTAGACACTTTCTACCAAATGATGCCCAAGTCTTTGGGGAATGGGCAATCATGCAATAATTTAGCCACTGATTTAATTTCTCTCCAGCACAGCTTCTCTTTCTCTCTCATCCTCTGTCTCTTATTTTCTTCTCTTTCTCTCATTCTGTCTCTCTGTAGTGTAAATCAGACCATCAGAGGGGTGGTCTGCCTCTCTGTAACCACACTACCAGCCTGGTCTCCAGTCTCTTATCATGTAATCGCATGTAAAGATGAGCTTTGTGTTTTTGTGCAGGTGTGTGCTGTACACCACCCTTTACAGGTGATGTAAGCATTTAGTTTCATTAGATCTGGGGTGATCAAATAAACTGAATTTCAAGAGGCAAGGCATGTTTAGCATGTCATAAACTTTCCATATTGCACAAAAAGTAACATAATTAGACATTTAAACTAAGTTTTTAAAGTATTTTAGGTATCTCTGTTTTTGCAAATATTCCTAAAGCTTTAGTTGCCCTAGAACATTTGTATGTAGGTCTAAAAACAGATTGTTAAAATAATTTAACTCCTCTGGAAATAAAAGCATGGATACGCTTTTTGACATCTGGACATGAATCCTCCAACTCTATTTTTCAGATAATAAAAGACCAGTGTTGGAACTGATGTGATGTGACTGCTAAAACTTTTAGAATAACACCCACATGCCTGGCTCTATGCTTATAATGACAGGGTATCAAGGTATAAACACTAACTTTCCACTTTTGTGTAGGCTTGAAAGAATTACTTTTTGGTCTTAATTTAGATGAAGTCAGTGATGACAAATTTCCTCAGTACTTCACTTAAACTATGTAGAATGGTGCATCATCTGTATAGGTATTTGAAAAGACAGGTTTAGCATTGCACTTCTATTAACACTTCCATGATTATAATGACCAAAATGAATGAAAATAAAAGCAGTAGGACCAGAGATATTGTCTCTTTTTTACGCTACTATTCTTCCTTTTAAAAACCTGATGCTTACATTACCTATAATGCAACTCAAACACAGGTAGTTCAGTCTGAGATGTGGAGTATGCTATTATCCGCTGACGTAGGATCTTTTACATCCATCTCTTTTAAACTCAACACACCCTGATTATTTCTTAGTTTTCAAATGAGGATTCATTACCTTTATTCACACATGCAGCAGCATTCTTCAAGACTTATTTACAGGCTTTGATTGTAAAACAAGCACGCTTCCCATTTAAACAGGAGCATACAGATATTTAATAGAAGGGGACCAAGTACTAACCCTGGTGGAACTCCACAGGGCTTAATGGCCTGGTTGGAGACAAAATTCTAAACAAACATTTGTTATCATATGAATAGAAAACAACTTCAGATAATTTCCACAGCACTGGTCAATACTATAAGTGCTTTACAGAGTAAGCTTCATCAAAACAGATGTTACACAATATACCCAAGGACTAAAATCAAAGTTGGCTGGTTGATCAAATTGTTTATGTGAGTGTGTGTGTATCTGCTCTTGGGGTGTGACCGTATGCCTGTTGTGCACTTCTGTGTGTTTCTTTCTTCTTGTGCGCTCTTACAGTGTCAAGCAGGGTCATGTGGGTGCCTTGGGCTACATCTGTACATGTACGTGTGTGTATGTGGTTAGACTACAAGCCGCTGTGGACCGCCTGCTAAGCCCTGTGACAGCTAGGGTCCTCTTCGTCAGTTGCGGCCCACTGCTCACTCAGACAGCGTTATTATGGGAGGCCTCCTGCTGCGATTCACTCTGACACAAGCACGCACACATACACACACACAAACCATACAAGTCTTGGTCTCTCGTGGCCCTTTCCCTGGGTGCTGTCCAACGAGGCCGCAGCAGGGGTCACCTGCCCTTCACAAAAGGGGAAAGCAGCAATATGTGATATCTCAATTATGTTGCCTTACAAAGTAGGACGTGTAGTGGTGATGGAGGTGTTTTTGATGGTGTCAGAGAAGCAGGGCTACTTTTCTATAGTTTATTTCTGTTTCTCTGTCCTTCTATGTGTCTGTCTTCATTTCTGGCTCTTTTTGTGGTAAATATTGCAGTGACAGCGAGGTAGGGGTGAAGATTTCTCTGGCTTCCTCCGCACACTTGAACCGAGCAGCCTGGATGAAGTACACAGAGGTATGTATTGTCCAATTGATGGGAGCATTTCATTAAAACCCACTTGTTTAGTGCCCTTGTTCGCATTATTGTTTTCAAGCCCGGCGAATCACACTGACTCTTCATCACGAAGTGCTGGCTGCTCTCAATAAGCCAGCCATTTTTGTTTGTGCTTTTTTCAATAGAAGGTGCCAGGAAAATGTTCATATCCTTGAGCTTTTCAAGAGTGATACACAAAAGCCATTGTGACCACTAGGAGGAAATGGGGGAAAAATAAATGGCAAGCATAATACACATTCTCAAGGGCCGTGAAATATATTCTTCTCTGTGATTTCACTGGAGCTGTGATTTAGAGAAAATGAACACTGACACACACTCAAACATAAACATATGCAGAGTAAAGACCCAGCTCTCATTAAGATTAGTAAACAAGCAGTTGCTCAAACTTTCTTGAACAAGGCCTTCTCATGGTGGACGGGACCAGAAGAGGAGAGCGGCTTAAAAAAAGCATCATCCATAAGCTGGAAGCATCACACAAACACAGATGCCCACATTTGCACATACACACACAATACCCCACTACCTAACTCATAATTACAAGGCAGGATGCGGGTGCACATCCCAGGCTGACAGTGTGTATAAACTCAGGCAGAGATATGATCTAGTGAGGAGGTGCTCTTAATAAATATTAACAAATGCCATTCCCAAGTAGCCTCAATCCCCACAAGCACCTCCAATGCCAGTCGGAGCCACAGCCGAGCTATCTCACGTCGCTACAGAACCCCTCTCCCCACTGAATAGGCTGCTGTGCTTTCTCTGAGAAAGAGTTCAAAGAGACAGAAAGGGCGAGGGGGGGCGGGTGGCGGTGAGGCTGAATGTGCTTGCTATACATGCTCCAACTCAATTCTTTTTTATCTATAGGGAGCTGCCGACATCGTCATATGGGGAAATTAGTGGAGGTGGAATTCAAATCAGTGCTATAAAAATGGGGTTGGAGTGTTTGAACAGAATTTCACAACCTCGACTTCACCCCTTTGGTCGATTGTTGGGGAATAAATTGTAAGTGTGTATGCGGAGAAGTCGGGATGAAAGCTTTTGATGTCCTACAAAAACACGGAGCTCCTATGCATACGTATGAAAATTACTGATGCCGTGTGGAAATTAATGATGCATTTTTAAAGGGGGAGTATTACATGACTCTTGATCATACGATTTTCTAAGTAAGCCTGCTATTAGTGCACACACACACACACACACACACACGCTTGTTATGTTTGTCAACAGTGGGTTTTCACTTCAAGTATGTAAATTTATGACGTAAAGCTCCAACTTCAGTGTGAAAATCGAAACAGAAACAAGCAACAGAAAACGCCGCCAAGAGAAGAAACACTCGACTCTAAACAACAAAACGTTTACGTGATCAATAATGATGGAAAACTTTTGAAAAATGGTGATAACTTTGTTTTTCAGAACTATTTTATTACAGAATTTTTTTCTATTGCCAATCCCATCCCACACACGTCAACCTGGACAAACAAAACTCAGACTGACCAGATTCTTTTTTTAATGCTCGAATTGAACAAAAACAAAAAACAAACAAAAAAAAGTCCAAATAAAAAAAAGAGAGAAAAATCCAGAACAGCAGCTTGTCACTGCCGCACTTCTTTTTTTTTCTTCTTGAGACTAGAAAATACACAAACAATTTGAAGCAGCGACAAAATGTGCATTTACCTGATTATACAATGGAGCACTATTTTGTTATAACATGATTTTTTTTCCATCACATTATAAAACTCTGAATACTCACTATACCTTTTTTTTTTTTAAACAAAGAGCAACCTTGTCAATGGCAAAGCAACAGGTCTGAAGCAAAATATACACCTCGTGTTCACCTGGAACAAAACAGGAGAGGAAAATCAGGGAAGTTCCTTTACAGTTGATTTTTTTTATTTATTTTTTTTTAAGCTTTTTATTATTTCAGCCAATAAAATCACTTGTCTTTGTTTTATTCAGGGATGCAAATAATATCCTAAATGTGTTGATTGACTGACTGATGTGTTCACTTTAATTTTACATAAACTTTCACCTGTAATTCAGTGAAAAACTGCATGAATGATGTAATTTAGAACACAAAGGAAAAACTGTTTACAGTGAATGAGTTATCTTACAGCGGCCTGCAGCGTCATAAATTATCCTAAACTCAGGCCGTTCACACGTGATGAATCCTTGTGTCATCTTTGCTAACCCACAATGTTTTTCAGCTGTTGAGACGATGATCCAGTGTTTGTCCTTACAGCAAAAACATGGACATGATGAGCGCTACAGTCTGATTGGACGAGAGGTCGAGGTCACTGACGGACAATAGGTGCTGTGCTCAAAGTGGCGCTGAGGCGTTTTTTTCACTGATGGGAGCTAAATGTCATCAAGTCTATAATCATGTCACTTCACCATTAAAGTATCGGTACAATATGTTGCCAGTATAAACAGACAGAACGGCTGTTTGAGGACAAACTAAAGGATAAAGTGACCATCCGTCGTTTTACTGCACGTGTGCAGATGAGACTGTTTTCTGTTGCAGGAAGTCTAAGATTCGGTCCATGGGTGACGGCATGAATTCGCAGTTGAGTCCTTTCTCATCAGGGCGCCACATGCTCCGAACCGTAAGAATAAAAAACAAACAAACAGACTGATTCCCACATTAATGTACAAACATAAACAGCGGTAAAAAGCCAACCACATAGCAGGTCAACACGGCGCCGTTCCTGTCCATAAAGTGCACTCTCCATCCTGCTGTGCGGCTTCGACGTCAGACAGACAAGAGCATGAAGGAGGATGTGTTTCTGTGAGAGAGACAGAGGGGGAAGCTCCGCTGCGTGTGTGTGTGTGTGTGTGTGTGTGTGTGTTGAGCGTTATTCCCGGAGCGACTGTGAATTAGAGGACATGACAGTCTCAGGTGTATGGACGGAGGAGGCGGGGGAGGGGAGGGTGGAGCTGTGCGTGTGTGTGCATGGGGCTGATGTTAATAAACGTAGCCCTCGCTGTAGGGGTGCGGCTGGCAGTAGGGCCCTTCCTGTACGTAGGCCATGTTCTCGTCAAAGTGCGACAGCGGCACCGTGTCCTCCTCGTTGATCTGCCGCTCCATGTCCGTCTTCAGCACTGGCCGCTGATTGTCAGGAAACGCCATGGAGAACAAGGCCTCGGGGTCGCACACAAACTTGTAGACGTATCTCTCGCCGGCCACCTGGACGGAGACGGACAGGACGAGGTGGAGAGGGGTGGGGAAATGAATGAGTTGGACACTTTGGTTTGCACTTTTGGTGGCAGTAAGTTCTCACACAGCGAAGTGCAGACCAGAGTTCATTAAACTTAGGAAACAAAAAACTTCATCTAGTCCTTTTCTTAAGAAATCCTTTCTCTAGAATGTTGCTGTCAGAGCCCAAAAGCTGTGTGTCAAAGGACAGACTTCATTTTATTTTTACTTGTCCATAATGCACTGAATGGTCTTTGGCTGAAATACATCCCTAAATTACTTTAACATTATGAACAATACAAACTCTTCAAGTCATCTGGAACACGTTCACTCTGTTCTCAGTATTAAAATCAAACAAGGTGAAGCAGCTTTCAGTTCTTACGCTCCACACGTGGAACGAGCCTCCTGACATCTGCTAAAACTCATTTAAATCGGTTTCTACCATGACTGCTTAATGCGGCTTTCCAAATTGTTAGATACAGAAATTTTGTTTAATTAATAGCCTTTGCATCCATGTGCTTTCAATCTTAATTCATTCATTTTTTAAATTTTTTGTTTTTATGGTCTTTTAATTTTGCCCTACTGTCATATTTTTTATGTAATTCAGTGTTGCTGTAAAGCACTTTGAATTGCTTTTTGTCTTAATTCTTCTACTGCAGAAAAAAAAAACAATACATACTATAGGATGTATTTTTGTACACAGTATTTTTAAACCACACATAAAAAACAGGAATATTTTCTCTTGCAAATAGTCATTTATCTGGACGTATCAGTGGGTAAAAAAGGTTGAATAAATATTGGTAATCACAAAGCAACTTTGCATAATTGTTTCACGTTATTTTTCCCAGCATGCACAGTTAAATCTCATCCATCTCTTAAATCTTATGGATACTCAGACTGATTTCAAAGGTAATCTACAAAAAACAGCCTCCAGTCCAGACAAATGTGAGTTAACTCCAACATCGCCTAACGAAGGTCAAAATATTTTGTGATTATGTTGTTTTAGGTGTGCAGATTTCTCCATCTTTTCTTTGTCTTTTCTTTTCATTCCTTTTCCTTCTTACTTGATTCAGTCTTCAGTTTGCTAACTTTCCTTCATGAACACTGTTCCTTTATGTCCACAAACTGCCATTTAACCCACTACTCACTACCTGTAGGCACGACACAAGGATAAAAAGGGTTATTTTTTTGTGTGTGTTGTCAGTGTGCAAGTATCCACCCACAATGCACTGCACAAAGAAAAAGGAGGAGCTTGAAAAATATAATGGACTGCAGTAAACACAAAACAACACTTCTGAAATCTTGTATTTTGAAGTGACTTTGTTAAATTTGACTGTCTAACATTTTAAAGTTGCACACAGAAGAAGTATTGCATCATTTACTGTCGGCATGAACCAG
>JAPZDX010000021.1:24294782-24310392 GCA_029783625.1 Naso annulatus
GAAGAACCAGTTCTCAAATCTTGCGAGAATGTGTAGCTGAGACAGAGACAGGTCTCAAACAAAGTTAATTTTCTCCTGATGTGTGTGTCTGAAAAATGCCATTTTTGTGTCACAATGTTCGGAAGATATGTCTTGTTAAAAATGGGTCCAATCTGTACCTTGGCGATGATGGGGCAAAAGAATTGGTCATAAGCTGCGATCACGTTCATTTCTCCCATAAGTGTGTATGGACAAAAGACTGCTTCTAGTCTCCTAAAGGGGTAGAGCCATGGCGAAACCCATGTGACACTAAACAGGAAATGAATGGCGAGTGAGAGGTTTCGCTTTCTATTAACCGTTTCTGCTAGTATCTACAGTGACTGTCAACACAGGTTAATTCAGGAGCCTCAAAACAATCACGAAGAGTTGAGGCAGAGCAGCTCAATGAACTTTATTTCACCAAAATCAGTAATAGTTGTTAGAATGTATGACAAAGTGCCATTAAACTTAATCCTACCTGCTCAACTGAGTTAGATGATGCAGTATTATTAATAAAAGTATTTATGTCCAACATCAAAAAAAGCAGCTTTCCAAAGCTGTCAAAAGTATTCTCTTAGTCCTCTAATTTAATGATATTAAATATCAAATGACTACATTTGTGTCCCTACTGCATCACTCAAAAGTTAAACAGACATTTTAGCGTCTCATTTCAAACATGTCAGAATGTGTTTAAGTGTTATTACTGAAGGAGAGTGATGCTTTGCATAGATGGTGAGCAGCAGAGCTTAGACAGAAACTGCTCTTAAGTGATGGACACTCAACACGCAACAGCATCACAGTGTCTGAGCGTCAACAACCAGAGACTGTCACTCCAGCAGTCTCTCACTTTCAGATGTACACACACTCGTGCATGCACACACCAATACAGTCGCTAGCCTAGACAGATTCAAGACACTGACAAGCACTAGCCACTGAATCAGAATACTAATAGAAGAAGAAGAAGAAAAAAAAAAAAGACTTAACAGTCACAGCACCAAAGAGCCAGTATCGTCTGTGGGATCCTTCCTAGGCTGATGCACTGTAGGCTACTCTGCCTGTCTGACTGACTGACACCCTCTCTGATTCTCCAGGCAGACAACAAGCTGACGTTAATATGGTTTCTCTGTTCTGTCTCGTGGTGGCTCTGTCTGCTGTGGACGGGAACAGCGGCGTCTCTCAGTGCTGGCTGGGAACGAGCCTTTATCATCCATCTTCCACTGGTTCCCACCGTCGCTTCTGTGACACCTTCCAGTATCCTCTGCTTGCGATGTACAAATCTGAGATGCAAAGAGGCGTGTGGGTATGCTCAAAAATGACACATATGGAAACCAGCAAAGAGAATACACACACACCCACATGCCACCTACATCATGCAGAAAAAATACTCTGGTATCATTAAAATCACATACAAATCCTCACTGTACACACACACACGGACAGGGGGGTCTTTCGGTCCCTCTGTCTCACAGCGGTGGTCACCAATGTCTCGTTAAGGTGCTGGCAGAACGGTGAGGCCAGCATGTGTTGCTCTCTGCGCCTCACTAACCAGCCAGAGCGCACTGATACAGATCTGGATAGTCCTCACTGTCCACAAGGCAAACTAACATCCTACCAAACAGCTGTACAAATACAACCGCTTTATTGGATACAGTGAGAGGAAAGAGAGACTGGGAGATAGTCTGAGGGCGACGAGGAAATAATCCAGGGGGAGAATGGTGGGAAGAGATCGCAAAAGAAGACACAAAAATAGACAGAGAGATGAAGGGAGGAAGGGCAGAGAGCGGGACAAACCAACAAAGTCAACAGGAGGGAAACGATGAGAGTTAAGATGAGACAGAGGGAGATCTGCGGACACTCAGGCGATGACAGATACTGTTCTCATGCGGGTGTGGATCCTTTAATAGTCCTGCCAACTAAAGCAGACAACGGAGCAAAAAACCCAGGGGACACAGAGGGGTTTATATTGCCCCATCTGTGTGTGAATGTCTCTGTGTGTGTGTATGTGTGTGCGTGTGTGCGGTAGTTTCGTTTGGGGACCGTGACTGTTCTGGCAGACAGCCCACCTTGACTGCGATCAATGACAGTGTTGCTTCCATGGATGAATCAGGGATTGAACAGCTGAATGATTTAATTCACTCATGAGTAAAGGAGTAAAAGTATATCTGTATCTGGCGTAGACACATGAACAAATTTGTTAATAGCAAGCAAGTTCAAGAAAAAATCCACCTTTGTCAAATCTTTCTCTATATGCAACTTATTCTCACTCATTGTTTGCAAGCAGCTTCAAGCAAGCTGGATTCAAAAGTAGGACAGATATTGCGCAGGATCATTGGCTGTTAGTGGTCCCATTATACGGCCAAACGCCTACAGCAGCAAAAAGGAACAGCCAATTTAATTCTGCGTGTTGACATTCCTGTCCAAACAAAACTCTTTGTGAGTGCAGACAAACAAAAAAGAGTTTGCATGTCAGGAGAAAAGTAGGGTTTTGTTTCTCATGAAGAGTAGCGAAGGAGATCGACAAAAGGCTGCAGGAAAAAAAAAAAAAAGTATCTCAATCAAACGGGAGTTTTTCTCTGTGAAGAGCTGCCAGCCATGAGAAATGGGGCTCATGCGTCACGGGTTCAATTCCACCTTACAGGTGACAGGCCTGCCTGATGCTATACCCTCGGCTCCCCCGCTCACCTCACCTAATAACGCACACACACACACACATACATGGAAGCACACACAGTCACCAAAACGATGCAGAAAACAAGAGCTAGTTAAAGTCAAAAAACAGAAAAAAAAAAAAAAAAAAAGACAGAGGAGGCGAGGAGAAAGTGGGACGTTAGCAAAATAAAAGAAACCAGAATTGGGTGAAAGTATAAAGTGTGGTAATGCGGCGAGCACATAAGCAATTTGGTAGCACGAGTGGGGAGCTTAAAGAGAACATCGACAAGAGAAGCAGTGGGTAAAGACCCGGCGCTGCTCAAAGGCTGCGCCACCCTCGCTCCTCTCCTCTCCCAAATGTTGACAGTACAAGTGCAAAACAGGCTTTGAAGTGTGCTCTGCTGAAGGGGCGCCGTGTACTGCACATCGTGCTTCGTTTAACAGCGTTACCCACAAAGCATCCCGGGTCCTGCTCCTCTCTCACATTCCCTCTCCCTCTTACAGTGAACCTTTGACAGTGTTTTGATTATGCTGAGGTGGGCAGACAGACAAGGTGGGTGACAGTGAGCAAAAAAAGGGCAAATAGGCAAATAAATTAAGTCAAGAAAGACATGAGAGCAACATTTTAATGATATTAGATTATTCTGTCTTCACACTCCTTCCGGAGAGCACACAACTCTGCAGGTTTCATCTCATGTGACACCTAATGGAGCATAAGGGTTATTAAATGTTTTCAGGTATAGTTCACACATTGGCAGATCCAAGGATTCAGCATCCGCGGCTACTGCTGGGAAAGAAAAGGCATGTCAAGGTGACATAAACCAGTATGCACAAAAATTTACAAAGCAAGGAAAGTTTTGCCTATTAGCTGCTTTAGCATACACACAGCAGCACATACTGAGCAGTGACTAATTGGGCGCTAGCACTAAAATGTTTGAATGTGTCACAAAAGTGGAGAAGGACAAAGAGAAGGAGAGAGAGACCTCTGGTAGATGCAAGTAATGGCATCTGGCAACGTTTCAACCTTTAACTATCCTGCCTTTGACCCCTGTGTGTCCAAAGAGGTTTCATCCCCTACATAAATGTTGTCTAAAAATATTAACCCCACACCCCTCTGCTCATTAGGCGCTTAATTGGAATTCATGCTTATTTTTGTACTGGGGGTTTGATCCAGCTACTTTACACCGATCATAAAGGGCCACTTGGCATGCTAATTGCCTCCACCCTACTTATGCACTCCCTCGCTCACATGGCTAATGGCGTCGTAAAACATACTAGTGCACTGACACCTCCCAAACGCCAGGTAGGGAATACTTAGCACTATAAAGGTGCTCAGTTTGGCCTCGTTTAACAGGACATGAAGGATTCCCTGATCACAACCGTAACGATAGCTTACGCCGGTAAAAGATCCGAGCCAGATACAAGAAACTGTTGCCCAGAGAAGGACAGTGACTCTTTCACACACACATGCACAACACACCATGCCAGCCTTAAACGTTGCTTTGCACAGAGGGGCGTAATGATTTAAGTAAACTGTTCAGGTGATAAAAGGGTAACTCTGCCTGTCGTAGCTTCCTCACACCACTGGGGATTTAGATTTAAAGGCTGTTTGACACTGCTGTTAGGGGCCCAGTGTCACTGATTTAAAGAGTTGGTTGCAGGACTTAAGTAACTTCGTTTAAAGTACCTGCAAGGAACTTTTAACTCGTTATGAATCAGTCTAACTTTAATACTGATGCCTCACATCTTACCTACATCGACAAATTAGAACATCGACGATGAGATTGGAGATTACTAGAGATGTTTCAATGCCATTTTTTTTTCTTCCTGATACCAATTCTTTACCCAAACTTTTGTAGTGGCCGATACCAAGTAGTGATCTGATAAAATAACAATTCCTTCAAAACGTAAGGTGCAATCATAATTTAGCAAAATTAAAGATTTAAATAAAACACTATAAAACAGTAGTGCAACAGCAACTTAAAAACTAAAATCTAGGAAAATCTGATGCCTTACACATCACCTTTTTACTTGTGGGCGGGACTTTCCAGTGTAAAATTTTGTTAAATAGCGGCAAATAAATCACATGGTATCGGATCGTTGCACAGACCGGTGTATCTGCCGATACAGATACCAACATTTTGGTGGGATCAGAGGCATTTTCCGATACTGGTACCAGTATCAGAACAACTCTAGAAATTACTACCCTGTCTTTTACGATGCCTTTACACTGTCTGCTCAGGCAGCGCAAACGCAACACAATAGTTTATGGCACACGGACCTGAAGAAATGATTTGCTGCTTTCCAGCACCATCGATGCACTCTTCTCTTTTTTACTATGCCTGAAAGCATGAGGATATTTTTCAGAACTGATATTGTGCAAATAAGTTGTGTGTTCCTTGCATTCTCTTCCAAAACAAATGCTTGTCCTTGACAAAATCTTTACAATAGTAAGCAGTTCTGCTTTTGTCCACAAGTGACTCTACATCAACACAAAGGGAAGTTTTCCTCAGAGGGGCTTTAACTGTACAGCTGATGTGGGGTGAGTGTTTTTTGCCCCTAAATGTAAATTTTATTTTATGTTCTTTTGAAATAATGAGAGATGAGATAGTATGTCCAAAATCTGGTCCACGGTTACTGCAATGCTGTGCAGCTACATACGGTTACTCATGATGGACTGTGGTCCAGTGTGGATGCCCTTTGTATATAAAGTCATTAGAACCTCATCAGTTCTGGCTGCACTGAAGCACCTCCAAATGATGCGGAACACTACCCTGTAACACCCCCAACCCACCTCACATGCACCACTGCTGAGAGAGCATGTGTGTGTGTAATTATGTATGTGTGTTAGGTCACACTGGGGCCCTGAAATAGCACTTCATTAGTCATCCATAGTGGGCCCTTGCACCAAAGCCAGTGGGTGCAATGGACACGTGCCTGCAAGGGGACGCTCCATTTGGACCCCAGCGCCTCTGTGCATCATCCCAGAGCCTAGAGGGCTTAATCCCCACAGACTGCTTTGACCCAATAAGGTGGGGGCAGGCAGTGAGGTGGACCCGCCACCGCAGGCAGCAGCAGGATGCACCGCAGAGCAGAACGTTCCGATCTGTTTTTAGCAACCGACCACAGTGCAGAGTGTCTTCCCAGAAAATTAACCTCTGGATTTTGCGACAAAGTGAACAGCGAAGGTCTCTGGTCTTTACCAGCTGACTAAGCAGGGAATCTAAATTTCAATGACCTTATATTACTGATGCAAACAAGATTACCCTTCACCTAATAGTCATCCCCACCTATCCATCAACTAACTCTAATTGTTTCCATTTCTCTATTTCCATCCTCATCTTTCCTCCCCTGAAAATCTATTCTTACCCCTCTTCCTTGGTCCTTCACCCTCATTACTCGGAAAGCCTCCAAACTGTCAGCGAAAACCTGGCAACAATTACTATTCCAACAGCTGCAGCAATAACCATTACAGTAGCAGTTACAGTATTACTTATACAGTAGGCACAACTCCAGCAGCATGAGCACCAGACCAGAGCACCATGTCCCCACCTTCCAGAGCCAGCAGGCCCTCATTAGGGGCCTTGTAAAGGCCTCATACCTGCCGGGCCTGGGCCCCTTCTCTGCTCCATTCCTCCAGGCTCCAGGTGTGTAAGGTGGCTGCACTTCACCAGAGGGGACAGCTTGAGCTCATTTGAGGTGATGGCTACCTGCCTGGTACCTACTGCTGCAGCAGGCCCCAGTAAACTAAAAAAAACTGTAAAAATGCGAGGGGGCTGAAAGGGGGAGAACACAGGGGGTTGGCAGGGGTGTGTAGGGGAGCAAGGATTATGACCCTGTAAAGATGAAAGAGGTTGTGCGCAACAAGCGATCAAAGAGGAAGTGTGTCAGTGCTGATGTGGCAGGGGATTGGTCGTATCAGAGGCCCCGGGTCGCTCAGCCTCAGCCTGCATGTGTGTTTATCTGTGTGTTCATGTGCATGTGTATTGAACTCAGCACAGCAGGGCTTAACGGCCACAGCGGACGCCATCGGTGCTGGATAACTCAACGACTTTCACAAGCTGCCACTTAATTGCAGTTTAAACTGCACTTTGTCCTGAGCGGCACAGCACGTTGCAGTTAACACACACACACACACACACATATGCACACACCATATTTTACCTAACGAAGCGTCTGTAGTCTTTAGCCACAAAGTTAATCTGATCTCACGGTTAATGTAGAGGCAAAACAGCATGCGGCTGGTTAACTGTTGGTTTACACTCTGTTCCAATTACTAACATAGCTGGGAAACAACAGCTAGCTGTAATTGTGTGTGAGTGTATGTGTATGGAGTCAATCAACCTAGTTATATGCTGGGCACTAAACTCACTTAACCTCGTTATCTTATTACACAGTTCCAGCTATGTATGTGGAAATTGAATTAGACTGGGAAGCTATTAATAGGAAAACACAGAAATGACTTTGAAACAATTAGATTAGAAGTCTCTGCCTAACACAATAGTCAGTTCACATGAAAAGTGCAACAGTGAGGGGCCGACGGCAGAGAGGAAGCAAAAGAAAGAAAGAAAACAGGCAGAGTTAGATCATGAAAGGAGCCCTAATCCTTGACCATATCTGGAGCTGGCAGATGTGTTGTCAGAAAGAAGTAAAAGATGAGACAAAGATGAAAGTGGAAAGTTCACCCACCACTTGTACATCTGAGGGCACTCTGGACAGAAAGTCTAGCAGCTCGTTGTTATCAATGGTGTAAGGGTCTCGCAGCTTCTTGGTGAATTTATTCACCCCTGTAGAGAGACACAAGGTGGGGGCAGGTCGGGAGGAGAAAAAAGAAAGGGGGACATCAGCACATATTGTAGTAAGGCCCGACCAATATGATGTTTTTCGGGCTGATGACATTACTGATACCGATATTAGGGAGCAATGTACTGATGCAGATATATTTGTAGATATTCACATATATTATAACACTGGCTAAATGTGGTTATAAAATACTTGTGACAAAGATATGTAATGGAGGCAGATGTCTTACGCTTTAACAAACTTTATTCCAAATATCAGTGCACTGAACAGTAAACACTTCACTTATTAGTTACACATTAACACTAGAACGCCATGACGGTCGTTTTGACCGTTCTCACATTTGTCATATAACTTTGCTGAACTAAAAATTACAAAATGTCTTATTTGCATCTTTACCTGTATTTTCATTTAAAAATAAAGTTATTTATACAAATTGCACTAAAGGGAAGGAAAATTTGATAATTTCTCCCTATTTCGTCCACAGGCAGTCATTATGACCACACAGATTTTGCTGTGGTCAAATTTTCACATGGTGGTAGCTGCATCTTGGTAGCTTTGCAAATATCATTGTCTCTGTCAAAAGTTAAACTTCAAGAGTGGGTATAAATTCCATTTACAGAGGCAATTTTTGTCCCTCAAAGCAGCACGGCGCACAGCAGCGCAGCAGAGCATGGTTCACCTTCATCAGCCAGGAGTGGATCTGGATGAAAGTGGGCATTTTCTCTTCCTCCTTGGCATATCTTCAAGTGTAATTTCGTTTTTTACAAAGATATCCTGACACAATAAATGCATCACTCTCTATATTGTGTATTTATCATGAGAGATAGTATAATTTGGTAACTGGCGGTCAAAATGAACACTTACAGCCTTTCTAGTTGGTAAGGAATTCTGGCCCTTCTACTGTTAATAGACCGCCCTCTGAAAAACTATTGCAAACTGTTACTATTAACACCATTTTAAATCACTCGTCTAAACATGTTGTCTGGCTTCAAAAAGCAGTTTTAATATCAGTGCATATCCGAGAACATGTAGACTGACATGGATATGTCTGCAATAGGTCAATTTAGGTGGATAATAACAGCGAACCAATATATCAGTCGGGCCATGTACTGCATGTCATACAAGCTGTTAAAGCCTTATTGTTGTATTCACTGAAAATGCACTGAGACACAGAAAACACATTGCTCTGCCACTTAAATACTGTATTCACATTTAACATACTCAGTGAACTTTACTGCTCACACTCATATGTAAAGAAACATTTTTGACATTAGCTCACCCCAGGCGAGCACAATGTATCTTAGAGGGATGAAGTAGATGATGGTGGTGGCCACTCCGAGAGATACAATGGCCAGCCAGCTTAAGAAAGGCACAGTCCAGTTAAATGTGCTGCAAAGAGAGGAGAAATGGGCTGTAAACACACAAGGCAAAGCTCATTTCAGCCAAACATGCAGAGAAAGAGTAGAGAGTCAGCGAGGGCATTTTAATACTTTTCAAACCAAACAAGCTGATCTGGATGCCCCGGCACTGCAAACCCATCACACTCACTGGGATTGTGTAGAAGGAAATAACTTCACCTAAAGTCTTACAGGTCAGCCTTGCTGGGTGAAAATGGGCTGCGACCAAATACAACTCTTACCATAATCAGTAAAATGCTCTCAACCTTAAAGAAACACGGGTCAAACATGTTTCTGTTTGATTTAAAATGTTTCTGTCTGTAGCTGTAGAAGGAGCCTTCAGCCCAACTTTTTGTGTTACTGCTGCTTTTAATCAAAACAAAGTCACCAGCCTTCCTTTGGCTTCGAATGCAACTACGTGAAAGTGAGGGTGCCTGTGTATGCAGGAGTTTACAGTAAATAAATATTATTTTTGTGTGCATTGATGTGTGTTTAATCTAGTTTGCAGATGATTCATTCAGGAGGTCATGCAGGGTTAAGTGAGATGCGATGGACACAACAACAGCCAGCCTGTGTGTTCGTCTCCCAGCTTTGGACATCACGCTGGCAGAGCAGCACCGAGTTATATTCAGTTAGGATGACAAGGGGAAGCAGGGCAACCTGGCATCACGAAAAAACAACACTGGGACGTGCAGAGAAGAGCAGAGCGGGCCTGGTGCCGAGGAGTGGGCTTACGACTCACTTCTTTATCCTCTCGCCATAGGAGGCCACTTCATCCAGTGCATTCTGCACGCTGATGCACACGTCTTGAATGGCATAAAGCTTGTTCATGAAGCCCTTTCTCTCCGAGTCCTGCAAGAGGACAGATAGAGATGTAGGCGAAGGAGAAAGAAAGGGTGAGGGAGGAAGGAATGGAGAGAGCAGAAGAGAGAGAAAGAGGAGAGAGAGAAGACAGAGGCTGGGCACAGGCATCTTTGAGAAAACAATACATTTTAAATAGCGTCAAAGATTTGGAGTGATGAGCCAAATCACCGGATATCCTGCATGAACTGACGGAGTGCTTCCATTCCAGGCAGTAATAGAGATATAAAGTCGGCAGAACAAATCAAAATGTTTTCCTCCTTACAAAAGCTCACACAGGAAAATTTGAATATGTGAACAGAGAGGCAGAATTAAACTGAAAGCCAAATGGATACATCAATCTTTGGGCACTCTTTCTCTTTCTCTGCTGCTGCCAAGACAGCTAGGAAGACCGGGCAGAGCCCTCTTTTGTTCTGCTGGCTGGCACACTGTGATGATGTCACAAGCCGTGACATCATTATCATCCTTATTAACGCTGTCACCCACCATGAAGAGCTCTTCCTTTTCAACTTTTGATGGTTGAGAACTTGAGAGTATTGCGAGGAGTGGGGGGGGAGAAACCACAAGCTCGGCAGGCAATCTGTAATCTACGATCCCCCCTCTCACTGAAACAAAGTGAAGACTTTAAGAAGTCATGCAACAGTCAACGAGCTGCCTGCTGACTGACTGACAGGCAGGGACACGATGGATCTGGACAGAATGAGGTGACAGAGAGTGATCGAGAGCCGTTGGCTGAGTGAGGACATCAACACGCAGACTGGTTGTGGCTGGATGTGATTGGTGGGCATGCTTTGGGGACAAAAAGGGAGGCATGACAAGAAGAGGACTATCTGTTATCAGACGAAAGTTACAAGAGTGTCCGGTGGTGCTGTCACGGGTGGTCAGTTTATGAGCAAACTGGCTCAAAGTTTCAGTTCCAGCATGTTACCACACCAGCAAATGAATTGATGTGCTCTCTCCTCCTACTGTTGAGAATATTAGTTAAACAAATGAACATTTGCGTATAAAAACCTGAATTTAAGATGCAACATCATGGTCTATATAGGAAAGGATCTGGATTCAATAAGGCTAGAAAATAAAAATATTTGACAGCTGTTTGAGGAGCCTAATGAACTGCAAAACAGACAGGAAAAGTTTAAAGGGAAACTCAAAGACTTCGGCCTGCATAGCCAGCAAATATTCCTTTCCTTAGAGAAACAGCATGATAAAGCAATCACTGTGTTATTGATGAAGATTGATGCACACTGTTAGATTAGAGAAGTAATCCTCATCATTATACCCAAAGAAGACAGTGAAGCAGTCAAAAACATGAAACCTTCGGGACCCCAGAGGCCTTTACCACATATGCATCCTTGAGGCCAATCCCCCCACCTCACCACAACCCTCCCATTGAGACTCCCCCACCCACTGCCCCGAAACCCACCTTCTTCTTTTTACTCTCCATCCAGGATCAGATAATGTGAAAAATGAACCATGGAGCAGCCAGAGAGACCACATGGCCTCCCCGGCAAAACCACACAAGACAAATAGATATAATTAGACATCGTCCCTGGGTTATTTTTCTTCGCAAATATTTTACAAGTCTCCCTTTCTTTTTTCCTCTCACTCTCCTCCTCTTCTCAGCTCTTTCCTCAGAGCCCATCTGTTTTTCATTGCTCGCTCAAACAAATCGAAGAACGCAGGGTCTATTGTGCTGGGCTGGGTAAGGCCGAGCCGAGCCGGGCTGGGCCCAGTCAGGACGTTTTATTTTCGGGTGCGTACTCAGGGGAGAGTGTTTGAGGGCCAGGGGAGTGGTGTGAGAGAGCAGGTGGGGGTGGAGGGAATAGGCCAGAGGTCATCGCAGTATAAACCATTGCAACATGCCCCTCGGACTGCGGTCTGACTAGTATTTACTGTCTTCAAACACGGCTCGGGGAGGCGGGAGGTAGCAATAACACAGAGGGCCACGGAGAACCTTGTTTTCCCAGCTTCCCCGCACACTGCGCACATATGGAGCCAGGCAACCTGTTCTTATAATGGAACCTTATATGCACACAAACACACACACACACACACACCCTTCAGCTATTAGATAAGGTTGATCTGCACACCTGGTCTTGCTGTGTGACTCTACAAACAATATTTTTTCCTGACACAGATTAGACAATGAGGGTCGATGATTTCTAAGAAGCAATTTCTTTCCCAACTGAGTAAGTTTGTTTCAGATTGCAGTGTCATACTGTAGCTGATACAAAGGGAACGAATGCAAAAAGATGAGGAGGGGGTTGTGGCATTCACACATCACAGTCAAGGTTAAAGCAAGCCTTCTGTTGACTGACACATATAACAAAATAGTGAAATATTTGATCAGAAGTTGAGCTTTCCGAGACACATTTACACTTCCTCAAGAGTGGATCCACCACTGGCATAATAACATTTTATGTGGTTTTGTGAGGAATGTGTGTGCTTGTGTGTCAACCACTTGCTCACATGTGATATGTGACGAGAACATGGTTTTCCAGTCCAGACCAGCTTCCAGCCTCACTCAGGAGGAGGAGCCGGGTCTTCATGGGAGACACAGGACCGGTATTTCCATCTGTCTCTTCCTGTGTCTGTCAAGAAGACTAAGTGGGTTTGTTTGGAGACCTGAAGGCAAGGCTAATAAAATAAAATCTGTGAGGCCTCTTGCTTTGACTTGGCCGCAGTTGCAAGTTATGTTAATGCTCAAAGTATGTTACAAATCCCAGCACCTCGGACAACATCCCTCTGAAGGATGATGCCGCGCGGATTGAATCATTCAGACAAACAGTGTAATAAGCTCCTCTAATGAGAACAGCATCACGCATTCAAATAGATGACAAGTGTCGGTTAATTTGCAATATGTTACGCTGACATGTTACACTAACTTCTAGTTCAGTTTGTGTATTACAAACTGACACTGCTGCCAATTTCATCTACTGTAAGACAGGCTTGAACGCTGACGTGACATGAAAACTTTTCTGTCAGCGACACATAATGTTTGTCTGTGTATGAAGAATATTACAGTACATTTAATACAAAACAACATGCATTGTAAATAACTGATATAAATCCTAAAAATCTAAGGCATACTTTCTGTTACAGCTAGTGTAAACTGGATGCAAACCAACTGCTTTGTACAAAAGATGAAAAATAATTGCGCACACAGAAGGAACAGTATCATTAAATTAAAACAAATTATATGCAAGAATATCAAAACACTGAATATGAATTAGCATCCCCAGTTGCAGGTTGACAGAATATATAAGAGGAGAGAATATGTAAGGTTTTAATTAATTTTTTGAATGCCCATGACCATCAGTTCTCTGATTATGCAAAACACCAGCAACTCGTAGGATGCATACTCCAGAGTGTTTATCTAATATTAATATAGAGGAATATTGGGGCCTTTACACATTTCTCCATCCTGTGTGATGGTCGATTTGTCTTTATAAAAATCATTTGTTTTAGAATCTATACACAGACAGGGTCACTGAGTTCGATGTGAGTCCAGGTGAAAGTAGGAGGGATGCATACTCTTGTGTATTAACATGAAATACTGCATTGAAGTAATTTGTTTATCTTGTGAATGAAATGTTTCTATGTGCAAAAGCAACTTTTTGACATCAATTAACTTTCATCAGGTTGGTCACGGCAACATTTTGTGAGTCTTTGTTGGCAGAGAGTTGCTTTAATTGCGTGTATGCCATTTAAAGACAATAAATGCATCTTTTGTGGTTATGTCCAAAGTTTGCATCATTGTTTGGATGTGCGGAGCGCAACGTGCAATCTCAGCCAAGCACCCATCAGTTCAGCACTGGGCCGTGCTGTGTGCGAGTGTGTGGAGCAGGCTGCATCACGGGAGCGCTTCCATCAGGGAAGACAGAGGCGGGAAGGCTCGTTAAAGTGATGCGTGCTGTTTGTGTGCATTAAGGAGAAACAACCTTCTGTGACACCAGAGAGAGCCCAGGGACGCACACTTGCTCACACACACACGCATGGAAACAGCCACGTTAGGCTAACCACATTGCACTTGCTGGTAAATTGTGGTAAACAAATGTGGTAAACTCCTTGAAACACTTGATTAAATATTTAACAAAGGAAAGAGGCACAGTGCCTCTGTGTACTCGACTGCTCCATTTCTCTTTTAGAGAGAAGGCATCATGGCAGAGTACATCTAAATGCAAAAGTGCAAAGTGAGCAGTTGTAAACTTTGCAAAGACAGTTTGTTCTTGACTGACCCAAGGCCTAGAGCTAAACAAGAGAGAGGTCACTGAGGACTTAGCCTATTACGATGGACTCAAATATCTGTCCTATATCTACTGGGTGGAACTAGAGAGAGCACTTTGAGACTATTTTAACCTCCGATCACATTGCTCTCCCTGCTGGGTTACGCCATAAAAATGATAAACCTAACCGCTGTAATGTAGCAGCATATACCCCATCACCCCACGAAATGAGTTTGAACCACAAGTGGCTGCTACTTATTGCTGCTGTGCTAAAATTGCACCTGTTTTTCTTTGTTTTTCTTTTTGCCTCTCTCACTCTGGCAGCACAGTAAAAATTGAAATGTCATATAAAACATGACAGGATGCTAATATGTAGCTCCCAAAGGGCATCTGAAAGCGTTCTTGTTGATTTTGTAACTGCAGAGGGAGTCTACATCTCTCCCATTTCCACCCCAGGAAAAAGAAGAAAAAAACACAGAAAAGTTAAGCATGTTGAGGGATGCTTTAGGAGCAACACAAATTCTGTCTTCAAAGCCTGTGCAAGAATTAGTAATGACAAAATCATAAATACAGCATACAATAGCATCTACCGTATACCTAAGAGTTGATGTGTTGCGAATAAAACATGATTTTGTACTCATAAACATAATATTTGGCTGTGCTGATTTATTTGTTTATTTACTTATTATTTACTTTATTTACTGCAATTAAATAAACCCAAAAATAACTCATTATTTAATAAAAGTGCAAAACTGTTCCCCAGTATGACTGAATGTATTTGACGGTTTATGTGGATTCACTTGGGCGCCTGCAGCGTAAAGCGCCTTGATTAGTCAAAAGACCAGAAAAGTGCTATTTAAATACAATGCATCTCTAGCATCATTTCCTAGTGGCATTCAGTTCGGTCGACGAGTACTTTGTTTGGTTCTATACAGGAATTAGTCTGAGTTACGGTAAATAGAGGTTAGGTATAGGCTTCCTGTTGGCTGTAATGAGGATTGGTTAAATGTGTGTAAGTTCCAGTGAAAATGTACAAACTTTCATACGTGGCATGAGTTTGGTTGGAAATGTTTATTTTGTTTCTGTATATGGAAAGCACATTTTGATGGAGGGGATGCTGAATGTTGGGGACGGCGTGGGTCTCAGGAAGCTAACCGATAGCATATATTTCTGGAGTGCCTCAAGGTAAGACCCTTTCAGGCAGAGTTTTACAAAGTATTAAAAAGCATTCTTGTCTTGGACCAGCCCTAAGGATGTTTTGATTTTCAGTCAAGACACGCTGACAATTATGTTTGGGATCTTGTTAACTTCTTGTAAAAAAGCGCTCACAAGAAGGTGGTTGTCTCTAAACCCCTCCTCAATACCAGATTGGATAGATAGTAAATGATGTATATGTCATGGAAAAGTTTACATTCTCTCTCTGTCTCAAGAAAAAAGTATTCACTAAACTTTGGACCAAATGGGTCAAGTATGTACAGCCCCTGCAACAAGATTTTGTTGAGGTGTAAAATAATTGACCCAGTAATGTTTCTTTTTCCTTCTCTGTGTTAAGCTTTATTCATTTTTGTTTTATTTTTTCTTTGAAATTTCCCTTTGATATAATTCGCATTGATTCTGTGTGCACATTTTATTCTCTCCCTAAATGTACAAAGCTTC
>JAPZDX010000021.1:24351881-24368746 GCA_029783625.1 Naso annulatus
AAATGAGCAGCCTGCATCTTTTCTAAAAATGCAGAGACAAATTTAGCGTCCTGCACAAAGTAGACTTTAACTCTCTCTGAGGATTCTCTCAGAGGCTCATCCCTTAAACCAAAATTACATCCTGACTTTATCTGTAGCTAGATTTATGGCAGATTTCTGGGAGAGGAAGAGGTGCCACAGAAATCGTCTAGATGCAAAACTCGAGCAAAAGTTATTCAAAGCAAAACACACCCTTGTATTAGCTATCAGATGCTCTGTAGCGCTCACTCTGATAACTAGTATCAAAAGAAAGAGCTGAACAACAACCTATTTGTAAGATTATTTTTAGGAATACACGAGTATGTTAAGAGTTTAAAAATAAGAGGCGAACTTTATCAACATCTATGATAACTGCAGAGGTTACAGTCCTGTTGCTTGGACTTTAGGTCACTATCTTACCTGTGACATCTGCAGCCATCAGTCCCTCAGCCCTGATGACCTTCACCTGCACCACGCCGACATCTTTCAGGTTGTGCAAGGACCTCCACACGCTCTGAAACATCATAGGAACAGGGGTGAAGTGTCAGAGAGGGCGGCAATTTAGCATTGAAGATAAAGTCAGGTCAATAGCCTGACATTTCATTAAGAGAGGAAAGGGTAGAATATGTCCTTTAACAGACCTTATTTGAAAATGTAGAGCTGGCATTTGACGTAGTAACAGAGGACAAATGGGCAGATTTAATTTCACCAAATGGCTGCACTCGCCTGTTTGAAATGTTTCCTAACTTTATGCTTTTTAGATAAAATGGACCTTTACTGATTTTGGTAAATATGATGAGCCATGCAGAAATAGACACAGATATACACAGAATCCTTTTCCATTAACTTTTACCCTAAACAAGTTAGTCAATTACAAAGGTAAGAGTTCCCTACTGTACTTAAGTGAAAAGTGGTGTGTAGTGTTTTCTATATGAACCATTGAGTGTCAAACTGAAACTGTGGAGACAGAATATGTTTGTATGGGATTTGGACATCCTCACTTCATCCATTGCATGACCAAAATGCAAAATTTGGAAGCTGTTTTAACAAAGTAGGTTGTGCATTTTTATATGAATTGTCAGGTTTAAAAAAAAAAAAAAAAAGCAACAAAGCTGATTCAGTCCCTGGTGCACAACTTGATAGTTTACTTGAAAATGCTGGCTGGTATTTACTTTTTAGTCACTTCATGCGCTGCTTCCTCACAACGCTGTGTGTAAAGACACAAAGAGGTGTTACAAGAGTGTGTAAAGAGCAGAATTAGTACCAAAAAGTGAAAATTATGTAATATAAAATGAGAAAAGTCTTACAACTAACAAAAATCTGTAGAAGTGCAATATGTAACAAAACAAAAATATGAAAAAAGTGTGCATATAGCAGCATACATGACTGTGTCCGTGCAGAGCTCACGGTAAAATGCCTACACTGTTGTTTATGTGTTTCTCAGATTTATAGAGAAACAGCAAGAGCATCGGCTGATAATACAATAATAGAGATATCGTGGCGAGTAGACACATCCGGTGAAGCGTGACTGGCAGTGATATCATACTTACGAGGCAAACAAACACACTGACCTCCACACACACTTTCCAATTTACACAACGTCCAAACAAGAGGGAAAAAAACACTCAAACAGTCACAACAGATAAACACACCAACTGTAAACATGAAGTCAAGCACACAAGCTCTTTCACACATACCCCCTGATATTTTTCTCTCTTTCTTTCATGCTCGCACAACACAGAGACACATTTACATACACAGTCAAGAGGTGCCGTGAGGTCTTGAAATGAGACGGCATGTGCTTGTATGTACAAGGTCATAAAAATCAGGAGAAAGAATGATGACTGTGTAAAAACTGGTCGGTAAATCTGCAGAGTGAATGGAGACCTGAGGAGACCAACCAACACACACTCACACACTCACACACACACACACGCACACAATCATACACTTGTGCTTTTGTTCACACCCAAATACTCAGGTATAAACACATGCATAGAAAACCTACACCGAGGCCAAATTGAGTAGCATGTCGGCGTGTCTTAAAAGCAGAGTGGAAATTCACTTCACTTCAATTTATTTCTCTCTCTCTGGCAATAACCCCTTCCATCCCCACAGGAGTAATTATAATTTAAATTTCAGAGTCAGGGCCAGGCTACAGACTTAATTCATTATTACCAACTCTGTCAGACTCTGCCTGTTTCCAGCGATATCATTGTCCAAAAGCTCTCTAAAGGAGATGAGAGGGGAGAGAGTGTGTGAAAGAATGAGAGGGGGAGAGAGAGCATGTTAAAGAGAGAGGAAGAGAGAGGGAGAGAGAGGGAGAGAGAGGGGACAACTCTCAATTTTAAGGCACGATTTCTCTGAAGATACAGCTGCTTGTTGTGATTATTGGGAAGCAGCTAAGAAGAGAGACTCAGGGAGAAAAGAGTCACAGCGAGGGCATGAGGGAGGAGGAGGAAGAGACAAGGGCAAACTAACGGCCGACATGTGTTAGTATTCAAAAGCTTGATACCAATGACCTAACTGGGAATCATGTGCAATACTTTTTTGATACTACTGCAAAAAGCTGGCAAAGACTGACTGGTCAGACTCGATTTTGTTTAGGGGATATAGGACTTTTGAGGCCAATTCCAATATCCATATTAGGGAACATGAAAATTCCTTTATCTTATATATATCAGTAGGGAAGTAACGGTATTGTTAATGACGCGGTACTGCAAGAGCAAAAGTGCCTCTGTGCTGTCATGGACATGCGACGGTATCAAACAATAGGTCTTCTGGGTAAAAAGTGTAGTTTTGTTTCAGCCACGGTGAAACAGAGCGGAGGGACTGGGGAACTACCGAGACCATCAACCATTGTGGCTCCTGCAGGGTAAAATAAGGAGCACCTGATATGAGCTGGATCAACAGAAAAATCATTTTTCAATTATTGTTCAATGTTAAAGTTTCTTCCTTGCCAAAGAGAATAAATGACAATTATTTGCACATGCAGGAAACAAAGCAATGTAAGTAAAAAATTCAATTAAAAAAAAGGATATGAATAAGCAACATGTTTTCCAAGTCTCGATTTGTATTTCTTTTTAAATACTGCTGGACTTGATACTGAGTTATTATTGTACTGTGAGTTTTTGATACTGTTACATCCCTATGTATCAGCTAATATTGTAGATGTATACATAATATCAACTAAATGAGGTTATCAAATACTGTTGACGAAGACATGTAATGGAGGCAGGATATCTTACATTTTAACAAATTTTATTCCAATGGTAAACACTTCACTCAACTGTTGTTAAATAACGAACCGTCCTCTGTTGGACAAACAACATAATTACAGCATTTTAAATCACTGGCCCAAGAATTTTCTCCGGTCTTAAACAGTGTTAATATTGGCACATATTAGAGAACACATACAGCGATACCAATATATCTGCAAGAGGACAACATCGACCGATAATGTCGGCAAACAGATATATCGGTCAGGCCCTAATTTTGTTAATTCGTGTTTAATCAGGTATTTACAGATTTGCTTCCGATTTAACTGATTTAGACTGCACTCTGATGGTTAGTTCAGTAAATATGTTAACTTGTTTCATCAGACAGGTTTTTATTTAAATCAAAATCGTGTCAAGCACCAGAGTATATTTGGATTAGATAAAGTTCTTCTAATGCTGCTTTTGTCTGGACATTTTACATTTTAATAGTTTCACTTTTCTCGTTCAATAATTTAAAAAAAGATTTTAAAGCAAAACAGCAAAAGTACCTTTTTGATACTGTAACCAAAAGACACGAGTATCTTTATTTAAAAAAACGCCACAACATTTGTTTCCATAATGAAACACAAGAAGACTGAATGAAGAAAATGAATCACAGAATGAATTCTGCAACGTATGGATGCATTTCTTCATCCCCCAACCAATCATCCACACGTCATCCCTTCCTCCCACCCTACAGGCTCCCCGAGGGGACATTTAGGGTTCAGCCTCAAACCGTGATTGGAGGAGACAACACACCCATCCTCCACAAGGATTCAAATGTTCATCAGATGATAGACAGCAAAAGATGGAGTAGACGGACAGACGGACAGACAGGTAGAGAGAGAGAGATGAAGGGAGGCCAAGACCGACCCCCATCCTCTTATTAAAGTCTCCCCATACTGCTCATCAGCACGCAGGTGGGATGACAGGGATGAGGAGAAGATGAGAAAGATGGATGAATAGAGAGAAGAGAAAAATAGAAGGACAGAGTTGGCTTTCATAAAACAAACCCCCGTCCCGTCTGTGATTGACACCCCTGTCACTGTGACATCTTCTTCCCGTCTTTGTCACACTCAACAGACACACGAATGAATCAGCCGTGGCATAGGCTTATGACTCGCTGTCATCTTTGCATCGTGTCACCTTTCATCAGCGTTCCATATAACATTTCACACGCAGGCGCACGCAAATCATCTGCCCGGCAGACGTGCATCAGTTCAAGGGACATTTGATCAAATGACTGTGAAATGCTCAAAAACAAACCCGATGCTAACAACTTCCTCCTCTTCCTCCAATTCCCACTCATGTTCATCAACTCAGGATCACTATCTGTCAAGACTCTCTCTTAAAGTTTGCTCTCTGCCCCTCCCACACTCCACTGCAGCCCCTCAACTCACTTCCTGTTCAGGCTTTGTCCTTTCTCTTCACCTTAGAGCAGTGCACCAAAGTGGGTGGGAGAGGTACTGCAGGTGTGTGTGAGTGTGTGAGAGTGTGTGCAGACAGAGGTGGGTGGTGAAGTGCCACCACTTCAGCGGAGGTCACCATGTCCTCCCTCTCTCATCCACCCATCTTGCTGCCACCTTAGGCCCATTAAGAGCCATTAGCGTGTGTGCTCCTTTGCCGTCATAATGCATAAATCTCTTCCTCTCCTTTCCCCTCTCCCCCTCTGTCCCTCTCTACTTCTGGGAAACAGTAATTAAGGATGAAGGAAAGGTTATGGTCAGCAGTAGTACATCTAAGGTAGTTGTCGTTAAATGCATTGCCCCGTGTTGCATATAGCTCTGCAGTCAGCTGCATTCAAAGTAGTTTGCAGAAAAAAAAAAATCATGTGCACTCATTCACACGTATTCATGCTGTACTTGCAAGTGTAGAGAGGCACTCAAAAACCTGGCAGACACGCACACAAAGCCGTCACAATGCAAAAGAGCTAGAATGAGAGAGACATTAATGAGCTTCGTGGTAGCATCAGATCGCAGAACTCAGGTGTCTATTATCTGCTTCCTTCAATGGCCATAGATTGGGATGAGGAAAAAACACCTGCCAAACACAGCACAGTGACCTCAATGGGACCACATAAGGTGTGGTGTGTTTATTGGTGTGTGTGTGTGTGTGTGTGTGTGTGTGTGTCTGACAAAGTGAAAAGGTTTTCTAAGATTCAAAATCGATAATTTCTTGTTAGAGATTTAATTGCTTGAATTGAGTGTGCATGCATGTGTGTTTTTGTTACAAAATCTACACTTTTCAATCCACAGCTACACAATGCCTTAAAGCAATCTTGTGCGTGTGTGTGTGTGTGTGTGTGTGTGTGTGTGTGTGGAGGGTGGGCCACACTGCCGACGGCTAGAATGAGTAAAAAGATTTCAATCGTCTCCTCTCTCTCGTTCTCATTTGTGAAGGTATCTGCTCTTAAAAGCTGTGATGATGACAGCATGGTACTTGTATTAGCTGCCAACCTCAATCTTTTTATGAGTTATCGGGCGCGGGAAGTTGCTGTTTTTGCACGTGTCTGTATGTGTGTGCCTGTTTGTGATTAGCAGCAGTGGACGCTTTGTGCTGGACAACCGATTTGAGGCTGATAAAACCAGCCAGTAAAAATGTGCCCAAGTGAAATAACATACACATACAAATGTGCACACACTGGGCAGATAAGTGGGCTTTGAGCAATGCTGTTATGTATTAGTGGTGGTACTTGGTCTTATCAGTGGTCTTTGATAAGGTACATCTTTATTAAATTCTCCAACTGAAAGGCGGCCAGTCTTGGGAAAAGAAATATGTTAATAGGTAGAGACCATTCAAGCCTTCTAACCGACCTCACTGTGCCCCTCCATCTGCAAAACCCCCACACCTCCCTCCACCCTCTACAGTATCTCTCCATCCCTTCATCTAACAGGAGGGCCACAGTGGTGACAGACAAAGAGCCAAGGCTGCCCGGGAGAGCGGGATAGAGATGGGGAGTGCGGGAGAAAGAAGGAGGCAGGAAAAGAGGTAAGCAAAGGAAAGGAAAATGTCTCGCCTTCAGCCGAGCAGAAAAACGGGGTCTGCGCGAGTTGTGAGAGAGGTGAAATAGCTTTTTCTTTTCATTTTACACGCCTTCCCTTCCCGGTGCAACCCTCATCCTTTACCTCTCGCCCCCTATTACACACACTCACACAAACACACACACACACACATACACTCAACGTGCCCCGTCCTCATTTTGTGGCTGTGAGGAGAAGCACAGTGTGTGCGTGTCTCAGTCCTAGAGCTCCCCCCTCTGATCTTGGTCGGCTGCTGCAGCGCGGAGCAGAGTGGCCGACCTCCTGTGGCTAGCCAATAAGGCACCGCCACGATTATGTAGGTCGTGGCACCGGTGTTCGGCCTGTGGAGCCTCACTGCTGGTGCCTATGCACACGCCGAAGGACGCAAACGCGCACCAGCTGGGATGTACCGTTAACTGCAATCAGAACACATCCTGTAGTCTCACAAACAGTGACAGCTGCTCACTGTACTGTACTGTACTGCGGTCAGTGAAGAGACTCGTACAGTATATGCAGACATAAAAGCACACACTAAGTGGTGCTCATGGGAAAATATGCTCCTAAACAATTAAATGTAATAGGTGCCACAACGATTACACAAATATTGCATCTCTTTTGTAATTAATTCCTAAATTAAACTCAAAACATTAACTGAACAAACGTCTTACATTTTCCTTTTAATACATGATGAGTGAGAGGAAACATGGCTCTAGCACTGAGTGATGACACCACACGACATGTGCAGAAAAAATGTCCCACGTCAAGGCTGTCAGTGAGTGAAATCTATTGAAAGTCTTTGAGCAGTTGTGTGTGAGTCTCTCTTTGTGGCGTGGTGTGAGGATGACAGGGTGTGAAGGGTTAACTAGGCTAAGACAAAGACACTGAAACCATTGTGTTGAGTGGAGGGTCTCTGGAGCAGATGGGGCCTTCGTCACTCTTTCGCTCTCCAATATCAAGCTAAAATCAATGACAACTGGCTCACAAGCAAAGACATTTTACACACAAATAAATGAGCCCACATGCATTAATCATAACTGCACAACAAACACAACTCACTACATGATGCTGATGCAAACACAGCACAGTACTGGTCGTGTGAATCATAGCAACAGCAATGGGAGCCTCTATCTTTTTCCAAACGTTTAGTTCAAGCAGCTCATCTCAGTATTAGCCTGCAGGAGACTCGTGATTCCTCTTCTCTGACTTCTTAACCCGTGAGTATCATCATTTTCCTCTTCACTTCTTCTGACTTCAAACCACAGCTTGCTGGCTTTTATTGTAAATATCAGCACATTTGTTCGTGAACAAAAGACACTCTTCCAGATGAATAAGTGAGATTCCTCATAAATTGTGAGTTTTTAACAATTGGAATGATGATAAAAGTGCGAGGGAGTTGTTGTTTGACACGTCAGTCAGACTCATGACACAAAAGAAACAATACTTTTCTTTGTCTTTGTATGTGTCATGCAGCCATCAGTCCAGGGAAAATGCAGTAGTATCAGGTATAGAGTTAGGGTAGGGATGACTGGGAGATTTGTTGGAGCTGTGTGTGAAGGAACCACTGAAGGATAATATTGGGGCGCCCAGTGGCTCAGCTGGTAGAGTGGACGCCCCATGCACAGAGGCCGGCTGCAGTCGAATAATCATCTCCTAAGTCCTTTCTTAACCACTTTTTCTTAACATCATGGAAAACATCATGAGGTCAAGGAATGGAGAGAGGAGGATTCAAAAGGACTTAGGAAAAGGCAGCTGCTGTGCTGAGAGAACCCAGCTGCACTTTCATGTGGTGGCAGATGCCTTGGTGAAACTACAATTTTCCAAAGATGGACTACAAAAGGCTCATTTATGATGGGCAACTCCACCCCATGCATCCTGACTGTGCTGTCCCATGAAGACAATGTTGCATTTTTACAACTCTTATCATTAACCACTTATGGGTCATTTCAACTCAGTTAGGAACCTTCCCAAGCAAAATGGACTATTTGACTGCAGCCGCTGTGTCCTCGCTGCAGCGTGCGCAGGTTCAATTCCACCCTGTGGCCCTTTGCTGCATGTCATCCAACCTCTCTCTCTCCTTCATTTTCTGTCTAATCCTTCAGCCATCCTGTCGATAAAGCCACAACAAGCCAAAAAGTATCTTTAAAAAAGGACAATATGAAGAAGATTTTGAGGATTCCATTAACAATTAACGGGACTTTAGCACACTGGCTGTTGTGTAGTGATAAAAAAAAGCCTTCTTTTTATTTCAGTGCTCAAATAACATTTTTGTCTGTAAGAGTGCATTTGACAACAGTCTTGCTGGACAGACATAAGGGCTTTAAAAATTTATGAAAAGGGTCTCTCTAATGTTAAGGTCTTTCAGCTGAGCTCTCAGAGATTGTGTACTCTCTTCACAGAAGTATTCACACAATCTTGACCAAACTCACAGTCACAAGGCCACTGTGATTATAAAACTCACTCAAAACAGTAAAACTCACTCACATATCTCTGCATGATCTGGTGTCTCTCATGGGGGTCGTCCAACATGTTGACTGACAGGTCTGAGATGGAAACAGCTGCAGAGGCGGTGAGTGTAACCAGCAGCACGAGCACGCCTTCACCTTCCTCCAGCTGCAGGTCCAGCTTGTGTGTGTGTTCTTTACTGAGGAGCGACAGGTCAATGGTACACCTAAAGGGCACACACACACATGCAAGCAAACACAAATTGAAATAGAAAGAGAATTACAGTTAGATCTACAGTTACAGAGTTAGAGAATTGGACATTTTGTAGAGGAGCTGATGAAACACAAGCTGAAGAGGCTGAGCAAAGTTACAGAGGACTGCAAAGAATCAGCTTAAAGAAATGCAGAAGCCGTTGTTTTGGGGGCTGAAGTTTACAGAAAAAGAGCCCCCCCATTTCCTGTTGGAGATAAAGTTAAAAAATAAAGTTATATTTTATCTGAAAGACATTGCATGACACACTGGAGAACATAGCAAGCGTCGTGTGCAGGAACAAAGAAACTGCAGACAACTTAGCCAAAGCTGATAACTGAAACCTTTTAGCGAGCACCTGAGAGCATTTTCTCTAGACGGAATTGATTTTCTGGCATGCCTGTAAATCTATCTCCAGTTAATATCTGGGCAAGCCAATAGTAATTACTGGACTCAGGTCAAAGAGTTCAAAGCAAAGGCTTTCTCGAGTGCCTTTATTCTGATTAAAATCAAGAAAACTCCCCTTTTTCGCAGGAAATAACACAGTATTTAATCTGACAGGCTGAGATAGCTGCATATCCAGAAAGACTGATGAAGACCACCGCACCTTCCCATGAAGTCGTCCTTCTTGCCGGCATCTTTGTCCCAGACTGTGATGTCCACAAAGCCGCCCTGCTCATCATAGAGGTGGAAGTCAAACTGCTCTCTCCACTGGGGGTTCAACGTTTTGGGAATTGTCTGAGTGAACAACACAAGGAAATACATCGTTACAACTTCCTTTTTGATTCTGGTATTTGTGACTGAGCGGCAAGCAATGCACTGACATCAGGACGTGGAAGGGACGGGGAGTTTTTTTTAACTTTTACTATTGCTATTCTTCTTACTCTTACCGTTGACTTTTAAATTGTGTACCTTGTAATCATTGTCATTACATATGGAAGAAATTCTTTGTTTTTTTGCTTTGCATGGCCTGCATTGTCTTTTTGAGCAGCACTGCACTAAATTCCAATCAGCCAGTTGAACTGGTGGCGAAGTGTTGAATTGAAACCAAACGGCAACAAGTGAATTCTGTGCAAATGCAAACAGAAAAGTGTCATACGACATTTTACTGCGATCAAAGTCAAGGATAAGAGACGGAAAAAAAGAGGTGAATGTTTATTTATTGTAAATTCTCTGAAGGAACATGAGCAGTTGGGGAGAAAAACATTTTTCTTAATGCCAAAATAGTCAATCTTCAATTATGTGCTTTATTTGTTTTAACTACTGTGACATTGTGAAATGTTTTACCTAATTGTCATAAATAGTTAAATTAGCACAACTTAATTTGTCTTTATCTGCCTCATTAGTACCAGTGTTTGCTAAAAAGTAAAATATTTTACCATATTTCATGTAGTTTACCTTTTTTTCTGGACACATTCAGTATAAAATGCCTTAAAACAAAATGATATGGTGGCAACAGTCAAATTAAGAAAAAAGATTTCACAACTGTGTTCACCTTGCTTTTGTACTTCTGGTGCCCCATCCGGAATTTGACGTACGGGTCGCTCAGGCCGTTGTTGTCCATGGGCTGCAGGCTGCGACCCTCGATCAGACTGATGCTGACGATACCTCGCCACAGCTGGGCTTTCCTGTGCACATCTGACAGACGCATGCTCTGATACTGCAGCAAGCACACACACACACACACACACACACAAGCATTTACACACAGGCAAGAAAGTACACAAACACCCACAAAATAAACAAACATATAAACCAATTAATGTCAAGATAGAAGTATTGTTCTGGTTTGTGTACACTTTGTTAAAAAGAAAAATAAACAATAACAAACACATCAAGACAACAATGACAAAAGCAGGCAAAAAACACTAGATAACACTTAAAGACAAAATGAGATACTTCAACAGAATTTAGCCCTGAGCTGTGAGCTCACCTGACGCCTGAACATCACTATAACACACCAACAAACTTAGTATTCCACTGAAGTCTAGCTAGCTTAAGTCTAAAATGTTTACTGTTGGTATCAAATATCTATTCACATTATGAAAAAATAAAACATAAAGTGCAACCTTTTTCTATCCTTTCTGGGTATTTTGGGGAATTAAAATAGACTGCAGTATGCACAAGAGTTTATATGTTACTGCATAAATCTGGGGTTGTTTGTACAAACTCTTAACATAAAAAAATAAACAGGAGGCAAGTCATTTGCAGGCTTTTTTTAATCAAAACAGGCAGATCATTGAGATGCTGTTACAGTGTACAGACTAAATTTATTCCATCTGGCTGTACTGTCAGTTGCAACTTCAGCAGCTTGATGATTCTCCATATTTTTTAGTCTGTTTTTTCCCCAACAGTTTTCTCAGCACTTACAGGCCTATTTAACCTCTCTTTGAATCATGTCAGTATCCTTCACTAAAACAAAGAGCAGGGTATTTATTTGTCAAACAAATACACCCCTCGCTCTCTCTCTCTTTCAGCCTTTCCCTCTCCTCCTTCCTCGTTAGGGAGAATTTATTAGCATAGCTTTTGTTTTGCGGGTGAATTTCATTAAACTCTGAACAAACCCTGCCTTGCAAGCGCAGCCCTTTGATCTGGAGATGGAGCCTCTTAATTTCCATTCTCCAGACATTAAACAATGCAAATGGCTCCCTGCAATATAGCCAACCTCACATACAGCAACTCCCACATCTTTGGCTTCTCCTGTTTACTTGCAGCTAACACACTGTATGCTAATGATAAGAGGTCGCCGTTATGTTCTATTCAAGCGCAATATTGTTTCCTTGTTTTGTTGCTTCATATTTCTTGCTACAGAAAACCATTGGCTATTTGAATTGGGAATCCACATCCCTCTGCCAGAGCACAGCAGGAGAGGGATCGTGCGCAGAGATGTTTCGGAGGTTGAAAGTCTTAAGAGACAATAACATCCAGCTTAAGAATTAATAACGCCTCGCTTATGGTTCAACTTTTGTCGGCCTTTTGGAAGAAGAAAAACGTTTGAAGTGCCAAAACAAGCATTTTGCCTGGTGGTAAAGTTAGACGTGGAGTAACATGCCTCCAACTGATAATTATTATCTCAAACTACTGCTTGAATATTTTGCAACCCCTGCTATGGGTTCAACACTTATAGATGCTTCATTAAATATGGTTGTGTAAAAATAACCATGTACTGGAGGCTGTTGAGCTCAGAGGCAGGGAGGCACTCAGGAGCAGTGCCTTTTTTGGTGGGGTAGCAAAGTAGCTAGTTAGTTAGTGTATGAGCTAATTCCCGAGTCACAGGCGGGGTGGCCCAGTTTGGAGGCTTCAAAGGCACGGTGTGGGGAAGCACGATACAGCAGGACGTCTGCCCAGCTCCGACCAAGCACACTTCAGATGTGTATCTAAGTCTCTCGGTGGATATCAAACTTTCCACTGTTAGTTAAAGAACATTTATTGCTTCTAGGCGCAATTTAGGAGACTTAAAGTAAATACAGGAGGCACAAGAGAATAAAAAAGCTGCGAGTAAACCCAGTTGTGATGAGGAAATCGCCTCTGATACTAATATTGCTGTATTCGGCTGAAAAACAAGGCAAGTGCTTCATGCATGAGCCGATAAGAAGAAGCAGTAATTCTACAGGCATGCTTTCCGTTCAACCTGACAGCCAACAAGAACCACAAAAAAATGAAACTCAGTGGAAGCTCGTATGCAAGGCAAGATGGGAACTCAAAATAATGTGAACATTAAAGATTTCCACTTGATGTAAAGGGGTCTAAGAGTGTCCTATAATCAGCTCACACTGCCAACAATCAACAAACCCTCATGTTTCATGTTTTATTTGCTGCACAGGACTCCTTTCAAACCCCTAGAAACAAATCAATTGCTTTATTTTCTCACACAGCAGCTGCAACACACAGTGCAGATCAAAGGTGGAGGAAGTCAGACAGATCATATTTTATAGTTAAGCAGAAGCAATGCATAATTTAACAGCTTAAAAGCACAAAAGGTCAATAATGATTATTTTGATGGTCAAAAATATATAGTGAAGCTTGTTGTAGAACTAAAACACTAAATATTCAGGGTTCAGGGTTCACTAAATAGACATTGTTAATGCATTACTTCCAAACTTGGGGTATCTTTATTAGGGACTGACCAATATGAGATTTTTGGGGCCAACGCAGATGCCAATATTAGGGAGCAGGAAAACTTGATATCCCATAAATCAAATGATATTATAGATATAATATCAGCTGAATGTGGCTGGCAAATACTTGCTACAAAGATATATAATTGAGGCAGAACATCTTACATTTCAACAAACTTTATTCCAGACATTACTGCACTGAACAGTAAACACTTACAGTAACTTATTAGTCATTAAATAACTGACTGCCCTCTGCTGGACAAACTACAAAATAACATTGTTTTATATCACTAGTCCAAGCATTTTTTCTAGCCTTAAAAATCTGTTTTTGGCTGTTTGGCTGGACATCGTTAAAAAAACTTCGATACCAGTACCAACACCGATACATTGACTTTGATACTGGTTCCGGAACAATACTTGTTTCAATACCAATTTTATCTGTTTTACCTAAAAATAACATTACACATATTTATGGTCAGCCCTGTCTGTGAGTGTAATCTGGTGTTTTTCCTGCATTACACAAGAGTACAGAGTACAGTCAATCAACAGCACGATTAGATCTTGGCACAACAAGCATGCTGCATGTGCATCGGCTCACTGATGCTGATGAGATGAACTCTTTGGGTCATTCGATACCAAATTTTGATTTTGATTCCCAGCACTAGTTTTAATACTGGAACATATTGGAGAACATATCGATACCGATATATCTGCGATAGGCCAATATCTGCCAATAAAATCAGCAAGCCGATATATTGGTCAAAACCTTGTCATCTTAACACCAGGTGCTATGTTATAGTTTAAGTTTCAGGGCATGTGTTACCATAGTAACACACACAGATGCACATTAAACCCATTTAAGTCAATATCAGCTTAAATATTAATATTGGGAAACCTATATATTGGTCGGGCCCTAATAATTACATGACTTGATTTGCCTTCACACATGTAAAAACAGTCCACCTTAACTGCACGTGCATTTTGAAAAAAAAAAAAAGTTTACATCCCCTAAAGTGATGTAAATAGCAGCTGGTATATTGCAGCTTGTGGAAAATAAGCTAGTGACAATGAGAACTAAAGAAATCTTGAAGAAAAAAAAAATCTGCTAACACCACTGTGGAAAGAGGAAAAGAAGGGAGGAAGGGAGAGGCCAGGGAGACTCCATCCATGTACCAGGACACAAGTGAAGAGTGCAGGAGAGGTGAGGTGCAGTGCGGTCAGTGGCGGGTTACAGTACAGTCGGAAGTTTGTGGGTGTGGGAGTTACATGCTGTTTTAGTTTACCTTACTAGATCGTTTCCAGTTCCTTCTCAAAAGCATGGTCTGTAAATGAGACAAAGCTGTTACAGAGCGCCCCCCACTGTCACCCCCTTAATGCTGCAGGGTCAGAGGTTAAAGAGCATGGAGTGTGTGTGAAGTTCAAACATTAGTCCTGGCCTGGTCAAGGTGGGGGTTAGGTAAACAGAGAAGGGTGGCTGTCACTCATGCAAGTTAAGTGAGCAGTAAGTTTTCAAGAAGCGCTCCTACTTGTCATATGGTGTTATGAAATATTTGCATAGGCAAACATGCATGCACACGCATACATGAACATGTTTGTGTACAGTAGCTGCAGGCTGTGCCTTGCAAACAGTTTAACGCACATTTTTTATATCTGACACTTTCAGAACTGTTATTTTCTTTCCTAGATCCAAAGAAAGACAGCAAGTGGAACGGGTAGCTGCTTCCTTGCTTTACTTATGGTCTAATAATAATAATAAACAGTTAAAAATTACAAGCCTATATTACTCTACACAAGAGTAAATATCTTTTTGTACTGGCAAAATATGCGGACTCCAGACACATTTCAATAAATTCAAAATTTGGGTGAATTTCTCGCAACATGTCAAACTTTTTTTTTTTTCTAAATAAATGTGGCTTATTTCTGTGAATTAAATTTAATCAATAATTTGAAGTTTCACATGCACTAAGATAACCTACTAATTTTCCTCACGTAAACCCAACATGTATGAACTTGAAAACACTGTGAAACATTCAATACAGAAGACATTGTTGATGCTTCATGCAGACTGTTAGCAGTGAAACAGAGAATTTACAAAAGTTGATTCGAGTTCTGTACATTTTCTTACCCTTTCAAGCCAGTAGATGGCAACAGAGACATCATCCAGAATGTACTAGTCTAACCTTGTACTCATTTTCTTCACAGTTGGAGAAATCCAAAATGATGCTTAACCTAAATAGAGTTTATTTGTTCTGTCAAATGTGGACTCTCTGAACTACAGCACTAAATAAGCAGCAGAATTAAGACATCAGATCAAAAGGAATAAAATATTTCCCCCATGACTCTGCCTTGTTCCGGATCGAGCATGCAGGGGTCCAATTAACCAAACAAATAATTGAACAGAAATAAATGCAACTCTGAAACATCGAGCACGTCCACAGAGGCACGAGCCAACATAATTAGGAAAAGGAATCTAGTGCTCTTTGAACATGGAACTTTTCCATAAAACATATTAATTACACTTGTGTTTATGCATATGTATTTGCTGAGTTGAAGAGTTTCCAGCAACAGAGGCGGACCGGAGCCAGCACGTTTCAGTTCAACACAGCATGCTTGGGCTTCTGATGTGTGGAGAAACAGTTCACTAACTTAGAGTAGTGCTGTTGCTGAACTTTTAATATGAATGTTATAAAACTTATTACATTCATTAGTTTGTTTTTCTTTTAAAAAAAGAGGAGTTATGCTTTAGTTAAATCTTCATGATATCTGCAATATATTAAGTTTAACATTCCTTATCTGGCGTGACATGTGAAAGACTATGTACATATGTTGAGGTAAAAAATGAAAAGGAATGAATCCTCTGAAAGAGGAGGAATGTAGCAGTGTGTGCAAGAGAAGAGAGAAATGAAAGAGCAGTCTGAGTGAGATAGAAGTTCATGTAGATTTCTTACAGCATCCCTCACGTCTCCTTCCTTTGGTGACAGAGTGACAGCGAGTTCCAGGCTGCCCAGGTTATCCTCAGGATACTGTGGATCCTTCAAGTCCAGTGTTATGTCCAGTGTCCTACCGGGAAGCACAATGAACCATGTCCACTTACAAATTCAAACTGTAAGTTCGCACATGAATACTGTTCATGCAGTGAATAGATTCCACATGCATGCACATCTCATTTACCTTAAAAGATAAATTTGTTTTTTTGCACATTAAGCCCAACCATAAGGTTCATTATGATCATAGGTAAATAGTATTATTATGGCAAACGGTGCAGTTCTGAAAGCTGGAGCTCGTTGCTGGCGTCACTGCTAGCGGAAAACAACGGAGGGAAGGGGGCACTTACCAAATCGATCAAAAACACAACAGACGCTTTTATATTTAGAGGTGTCCTCTCGTGTACCGACACTGGAACACGAAGATAAACAACAGCATATAACTAGTAAACAGCCTTATCAGCTGCTTCAGGAAACAAAAAAATCTGTTTCAAGGTAATATGCTGTTGTTTACCTCCTGGTTATCGTGTCAGAACATCAGCAGGACATAACTGACCATTTGGTGAGCTTCTCGTCTTTTAAAGCAAGCGTTTATTGTGGCTCAGCTGCTCTCAGCAATGAGCTCCAGCTCTCAGGACTGCACTGTTTGTTATGATATCACTATTTATCACTGTATATGATCATACTGAACCCTGTGACAGGGCTTAATGTGCAAAAAAATTGAACTTCTGCTTTTAAAAAAGCTGCCTAACAGCTGGAAATGTGCTGCAGGATATT
>JAPZDX010000021.1:24371751-24381942 GCA_029783625.1 Naso annulatus
CTGTAATATGGAAACCATGAATTAAAAGAAACATAATTAAATAAACGCGGCAATCACATTTTGTCCTGCACATAATAATCAGACACACAACTTTGAATGTTTACTGTATCTGCAGGCAATGACAAGCCACAACACAGATTAAGGGAGACTGGTGGGACGTCCTTATAATGCCGCCCTCGCATTCAGAGTTGTGTTTGTGCCAAGGCTTTATTAAAATATAATCAGGTTTATTTTGTTTTGGCAGTCTGTTCACGTTCAGACTGAAATAAGTGGACACAGGAAGTTGGATAGAAATAATCACAAGCACTTCACTTGTGCACAGGCTTACATACATCATGCATACAAATGACACAGGAAAGCTAATTGCCTCTTATTTACAATTATTTTATGAGTAGAGGGTAGGCCAACCTATAAATGTTACAGAATATTTAGCTTCTGGGCTACAGAATAAATCTAAAATGTAAAAATGGTAGCACAAATTATTCTAAATATTATTAGATTAATGTAAATGCAAGGTGCACGGGCATCAGGCGTATTGTCTCTGAAAAGATCATTTGCTTCCACGCTTTTAGCAAGAAGAGACACAGAAATTAACTGTATTTAAGTTACACTTTTCTAGTCTTTAACTTACTCAAAGCGCTTTTTACAACACAAGTCAGTATTCACCCATTCACACACTAAGGGCAGCTGACTTCTCTACAAAGAGCCAATCTACTTATATGGAACTCATACATACATTCATACACCAGTGGTGCAGTCATCATTCCTGCCCAAGGACACTTCGACATGTAGTCCAGAGCACAATGTTTCACTTGAATAAAAACAACTTCCAGGCCGGTTGTATTTGCTGCTGTCAGAGATGCTATGCTATTGCACATTTGCTACAAGGCTGGCGACTAAACTCTGCTACATGTACGTGAACTTCAGTTCAACAGTGATGCTCTTAGATGATGATATGACCACAAAGGCAAAACACATTTAAAAACTTCAAATATACACATCCAACTTGTCCTCTCTTCACTTTTTTCATCCTTCCCTCATCATTTGGCATCCAAGTGTCTCACCTCATCCTCCTGACCGTCACTCCTTCCAGTAGTTATACACCAAACTGTAGAATTGGTGAGCAGAAACCTCCAGTGAAAGAGAACCGTGGAATGTTTGTTTGTGCTATATGTGTCTCAAATCAGAGTCATGTTATCATCCACTGTGACCAAAGTGATTACTGAGCAAATTGCACAGGAGGACAGGGAATCCTATTACCAAACAATTGTCACTCGCTGCCTGTGGTTCATCCATTCTGCTCGTATCTCTTTGATAAAACTGGAAAGAAAAGCAAACACATAGTGTTCTGCTTAGTACAATATATACTGTATGTTGGCCATGAGGAGGCTCTCTTACAAACAAGGCTGATAAAATGCAAAGCCTCTCTCAGTGTTTGTGCACATCCTATCAGTTCAAGATGGAGTCACACTCTATCATTAGCATAAGAACCAGAACGAATATCTGACTCTCACATAATGACTTTACTGAGGCTTACAAGAGGCAGTAAAGTGATTAATGAAAAGACTAACGTGTTTATTGTGCTTACAAGAGATGAGGGCAAAAACATATGGTTGTGATGATGAAGGGTTGTGGTATTCTGAGGCAGAGTACACTCAGTGATCACTGCTGACATGATTCTCAGCTGCCAGCGAGCTTTGATGTGAGAGCAGCAGAATGTGCACTTACACCAGCCTGCTGGGAAAACTTCCTCGCATTTAAACAACCTCAGACACCCTCATTCGCACCAGCAGAGATACTATAAACACAGTCTCACACACATACGCTTTTACACACCGTTGCCCTTGACATATCACTGCAGTAGAGCTGCAGCAGGAGGACAAGGATGACAGGAGGAGAAAAGAGACACAGCTAAAAATATACAGGGGTAGCATTACTTTGAAGCACAGATCATATGTACAAAAGATGCAAAATAAGCATGAAATAATAATCATAAGATTCTATTTTCGTACAAGAAGTAAAACATATCATTTAATGAACTTGAGGTGATATTTTAGGAGCTGACTAAACACAAGACTGAAAAGAAATACTCCCATAACCCATCACGGAGACAAAAGCTGCCAATCGCTCTAAAACTGCACTAACTCTCTCCGTCTCCTTCTCTCTCTCTGTCTTTCTGTGTCCCAGCGGGTCGATATTCTACAGACACACATCACTGGCTCAGTCTCTGCATCCCACAGTGCCAGCTTTATGGTGCCATAAACACACACGGGCTGAAAGGTATGAAATGGAAAAGGTTGGTGCTGTAGGTGGGTGGTGGCTGAATGTGAGTGAGCGTGGGTACAGCGCAGAGAAGTAATAGCAGTGGTGCTTTCTTGGAAATCAACCACCATATATAAGACATCCATGTAATATTTTTTAAAACATTGGGGAAAGTCTATAAAGAAAATGACTGAATGCACTCCATAGGGGGCTGTAGGTGGAGAGGTCAATAGGTAATAGGTATTATGAAATCAATACGCCTTAGAAGAATTAACAATGGTTGACGAGAAAGCCTAAAAGCAGGTGGAGTTCACGACATTAGGTTTGATGGATTGCTGCTCCCAGGATGTTTGTCCACCTTGCAGGCAGATGGCTGTGAAACAGAAGTGCTGGCTGAGGGCAGATTGAGCATAAACAGTCAATGTGTCACCCACTGATAAACTGGTGAAGGTGCTAAAGTGCAGCCATGAGAAGCAAAAAGCGATTTTCCGTCTTTCTAATGTTGAGCGGCATTGCTTGTGAGGCGCGTGAGCTAAATACATAAAGTGAAAAAGTCCTACGTAGGTTACTGAAGGATCCAACTCTAAAATTAAAAGTAAACTTCTGCATTATCATATTTGCAATGTTGCAAAAGTTTCTGAATATATCTTGCTGGACTTTGACACTGAGCTTTAAGAGATTAAATATACTACATTCAGCAGTCCTCATCTGCTCTTCCTCCTATGCTTTCAGGTTAGTTTCTGAGACTCAAGATAGAGATCTGAAACTGTCAAGTGAAAGCAGATCAAACACTCCTGACATACCTACAGAAGAAATAATTGTGGGGTAAGATCAGGTGAGGGCACCACTGAGACCAAGATGAAATGTTAGAAACCTGGTTAACTCCTGTGGTTGAAGCTCAACTACGAACATGATGTTATCTTCAGGACCCGACAGATATGGGATTTTTGGGACAGATTAAGATACCGATATTAGATAACAAAAAAATCCCAAAATATCTGCCAATATTATACACATAACCTAATATACATTGGCTGAATGTGGTTATCAAATACGTGAGACAAATATATGTACTGGAGGCAGGATATCTTACTTTTTAACAAGCTTTACTCCGAACATCAGAACACTGACTGAACAGTAAACACTTCACTTGTCCGTTACTTAATAACAAACCGCCCTCTGCTGGACAAATTACATAAATGCACCATTTTACATCGCTAGTCCAAGCATTTTTTTTCAGCCATGAAAAACCGTTTTAATATTGGAGAACATAAAGGACAATACCGATACATCTGCATATATCCCTGCAAACTAATATACATCGATCTGGCCCTTGTTGTCTTAAAACCAGGTGTTATATTTTAGTTCCAGTTTCAGAGCATGTGTTACCATAGTAACAAACACAGATGCACAGTAAACTCTAGATCTGCAAAAGGAGGTTTTCTTTAAACCAAGTTCTTAAAAAATAAAATCACATCAAGTATTTTCTTAAATTTTCCTGATGACTTTCCATAATTTTCCCTCCTCCTTTTTCTACAATGTCCCGCTGGGTCCACAGACTGCTGAGTGAGTGAGTGCAAGCTGACAAGGACACAGAGAAAAACTGAGGTATTTAGATAAAGGTGTTGAGCTATTCATCTTCTATGATGCTATTAAAACAAACCACAAAACACTGTAATAGTACCCGCGAGTAGAAACACTAAATGGGTTTGTGAGATGGCCCAGTGGTGCACTCAGTGGGTAATTACACTGGGTGTGGCTCACGGGCAGTTCTAAAAGCCCCTGATAGACTTGTTCTGGAATACTTCTCTCTGTCTCACTGAGAGGCAGTTAAAGACATTATCCACCACACCGTTGTTTCCTCTTGACACCTAATGGGCAGCAGCCATAAAAATACACCTTGCTGTCTTCCTGCCATTAGACCAGGCCTTTAAATGCATCTGCAGTAATGTTAAAAGCACAACGTAACATAAATGCCAACAAAAATCCCTAATACTGAAACCCTCCATCATCTTTTGACGGTGAAAGAGTAACACTATTAGAATATTTGTTGGCATTTCAATGCAATGCAAACATTTCAAGAAACACAAAATGCTAATGCTAATTCTGTTTTGTGAACAGCCACCACCAATGTGGCCTATACACACCATGAACACACACTCAACAGGAATGAATGAGTAAAAGCCATTCCTACCCAACATATTGGCTACTGTGCAAAAACACACATTTGTCTTTCATCTGAAAAACATTTTTCAGCACCACAGACTAAATCCAATTCAAAACATGAATTTTCTGTAGCAACTCTTGAACCTTGTTGCGAGTGTCAAATCACCGGTCTCTGCAATTTTCTCTGCTTCCTTCTCCGTCTTGTCAACCTTCATACAGCTTCTTTTTTCTCCCCTTGTCATCACCATCGTTTCCTCTCTCTGACTTGCCTCCGTCTCTCTGTATTAAATTACATTATTCAGCCTCATTGCACAAACTTCCAGTTGATTTCTTTGCTGTCACTGGTACTTAGAGAAAGTTATGGCATTGACATATTCTCACCGAATCATCAGACAGCCTGCTCACTCTTTGGGGAGTCTGATTTGCCTCATCGCAACATAAAAATAGGGTTTGCAAAGTCAACATGGAAAAAATGGATAGATGGGTCATCTAAAAGTGAAAAGAGAAAACCTAACTGACAGAGCAGGTAACTTGAACACATATATATTATGACCAAAGAAATGTAATTAGACAACTTCTAACACTGTTCAATGATCCACGCCAGACAAGTTTTTCTTCATCTCCATTTATTTTTAACTTAACACTGTATATTTATTTCATTCAAGGCCAACGTGAACTTTTCTCTGAGCTTGTGATCTTTTGAAGGGTCTGTGAATGTTCACCTTCAAGTGAACTACAGGCCCATGAAGGATCCAGAAAACTTCAAAACGCAGACATTAATTGCATACAAATGCACTAACAAACACAGATGTTGTCATTAAATTGACAAAAGCATCAACACTACTCTGACACAAAAGGGGGATAAAACTGATGCACTTGCTAATTAACAGTTTCAGTCACACAAACAAACACATGCAAGGCCAAACAACCATCTCTTCTTTCATTTGACAGGCAGCGGGGCATCGAAACAGACGGAGCTCCTGACAGTAATGTCACTCATGGAGCTTCAACCTTTTATATAAAAAAAAAAAAAAACTTTGGGGGAAAAAGGAAACTGCAGCCTGTCTGAGACAGTGGGAGGAAGAGCAGACAGTTCTAAGACATGTATGATGAGGATAAAAGGTTTTTGTTGCCTGTTTAAAAGGTGAAATATGAAGATAAGTCGACCAGTCTGCTTGAAAAACAACAAAGGTGATGCAGGGTTGTGATTAGCTGCACGTTTCTGTATAAAAAAAAATCTTTAACATCGTTTGGCTTCACACTGATGTGAGGAACAATTAATTACTCTGCTTCTCCATTTTCATCATTTATCTGTGGATACTTATTACACATTCATGATCAATAGCTTTCTGTGTCAGCAGAGGGCAGACAAACGGTCCTGAATTATTAACTTATAATATATGAGCAGGTAATTACATTTCCACAGAGAACAGAGCAAAATCATGTTCTAAAAATAAGTTTGCAATGAGAAAAAAATATTAACTCTGTTTTGGATATTATGTGACTGTAGTAACATACGGCCTAAGCAGTATGATTGTTCTAATCTGCTACATCAAATAGTCAAAAATACAAACGTACATTCCCCTTCTTACAATGAATAGACGCATTTGAAGTACTGTATCGCAGGTGTAAGACTTGCTGGTAACATTTTGACGGATAAAAAACAATGAATATGGATGACGAACCGCCTGCTGATGGCATTAGAAAGCCATCAATAATGCATAAAGTCAGAATAATCTGTACTGTTTCAGTCCACCAGCCAACCCAGTTTTCAAATAGGATCAAATGAAGAAGATTCCACGAGAGAAAACTGCCACAGGACAGACTGGGAGAACACTGCAGCACAGTTCAAGATATGTCTCGGCACTAATTAGAGATAAGGGCATAAATTAGAACTAGACCGACACAGATCATTCTCATTCAACATCATCATTAAGTCAGTATTATATCACATATCAGGATCTCAGTCTTTCACATTCTGCTCTACTCCAACCTGTCTTCTCTTTTACAAATGATGTTAGTCACACACTGTAGTGCAGTTTGAACAAATGTTCATTTTGAGCTGTTTGTTTCTGTCAGCAGCTAAAATGCTGTATGGAGACAGGGAGATTATGTTATGATGGATGACGATCAAATCTCTACCAAATCTGTGACTTTATTAAAATGTAGTGATATGCAACTTTAAACTTTTTGCAGACATTCAGTGAGGTGTTGCTATCCAGTTTTAAAGTTAGGACATGTTGTTGGAAATTAGGATTGGTTATCTCGATTGTATGCTGAGTGTCGTTTTATTTTTCTTTCTAAACATCTTGGGACCGTGTTAGAAGTAAGTGTTTACACTTAGTAATATGATATCTCTTGGATTTTGTCTTATGTTGCTGTATGAAGATCAATAAATAAAATCAATCAAGTACCTTAATTTAGCAATTTTGCATAAAAATGTTTCACTGAGAGATTAAAAAAGGCGTGACAAAATGTATGCAATACTACTTGCTTAAAAGAAGAATCATGCTGACATATCAACCCCATGATTGAAAGGATTTCCATTTGTTTTTTATTATGACGATGTGCAATAAACAATGTTAACCTTCGATCCACTGACCTCCACATGGAGCCCCCTGCTCATCCTGACTTCTGCTTACCCAAGGGCTGTTGTTTAAACTTAAGATTGTTGTTCCACATTTTTTCAGGCCCTCCTTTGTCAACACAACAATGATTAAAGTCAGATCAAGAAAGAGAGAGATGCCACTGTCTCTCTCTTTTGAATCAGGAAAGAGCGACTCACCAAACTGAGATCAGACTGTATGTTAAACAAAGCAGTGCTGATCAAATATGAACAAAGATTCTGCTGTTGCTTTCTGTATCCTCTGACTATGTGACACCAAACTCAAAAATGTTTGTCTGCTGTGCAGGAAGCCCGGTTTCATTAAAAGACCATCTTCCCAATGATGAAATATTTCCTCAACCTTAAAAACAAGTGGCCATTTTCAACTTTTCCTTCCTCTTAACACTGCTTTCCTCATGCACAATGCAAAAGAGACAGTTATGGAGACTCATGCCATGGAGGGCGCTCACTGATGCCTGTCATGAGATGTGAGAGCAGGAGAAAAATGTCGTAAAGCTGCACATAAAACCCTCAGTCATGCTTGAGCTGCAAACCTGGAGCAGCATCATGCTCAGGTTGTAAGCACTGTGTGTGGCCACATGTGAGTTCCTGGCCAATGAGTGTTGTCAGGACTGACGGATGGTTGCAGCATTAGGGTTTCCCATTACCCAGAATGCAATCTGATCAACAGGATATACTGGATAAGGGGCAAAGACAAGAAACTCCATCATGGGATGCTGACAGGTGGGTTGAGAGCCTGCCTCATTACAATTACACACAACCACTCACAAGCACCGCTCTGCTTCTTGCTGAGAGGAGTTTACTTTCCAGCCCCTGCTGGCTTTTACCTCAAATGAACCTTCACTAATGGAAATATGATACTACCGCAATTAAAATGCAAAGTGTGAGATATGATTAAAGCAGATTTTTGTTTGTTTGTTTGTTTTTGCTTAGTACAGCTGAAATAAGCAGACACAAAAATATATATATATATAAAAAACATGAGAATAATGAACATAACATGGAAGATGTTCTCTCGCTGTTTTCAGATCTTAAGAAAGTGCTGCACACAAGATAATTAGGCTGCCTGTGGTTTTGTTGATCTTAGTTGTACTTTGAGAAGTGAGAACTAATCACTGTAACTCTCTACACTATTATTAGTTCTTGAAACATGCAGGCACACAAGCAGACATACTCACACCGTGCACATCACACTATAAAATTACAGCTAAATGTGCCAGTACACTAAAATAACAGAGACTAGAACAGTCTAGCTATTCATCATTTCACCTCAGAGGTATGAAATTAGAGGTAGTTGTAGTTTTTCTAATAGGGCTGTGTAAGGAGCAGGACTTTGGCTGTTGCTGCACATGAATCAGTACTGGCTGTACTTGGCAAATTATGACAAAACTTCATTTTACAATTCATGAAATTCCATTACATATTGAGTTTGCAGAAATACTGTGTGTGATGTGGAGCATTGTATGTGGCCGTACAACAAATCCAGGGATGAAAGCATAGGTTTACACAAACAGAAAATCACAAAAGCTGCAAGGAAGAGAGAAATCTAACAGCCCGAATCATGAAAGGAACCCAAGAGAAATAACAGCCAGCATACGAAAAAAAAGTCCAAGATTACACAGAGGAAGGGAGAAAGAAAACAGCTTTTGATAAGGAACTGACGATAAAATACACCCACAACACACAATACAACTGAAAAGAACCCAGGGACCTTTGTGCGAGTCATCCCTTCTCTCCATCTATTTACTCCTCGGTCCATCTCTGAAAGTGCTTTTGATATTTAATTGGTTAAAAGGTTTGGTTTAAAAAAGAGCAACATAAAGATAAATAAGGAAGACCTAATGGACAAACAAAGAATGTTTCAGTGATGCGATAATATGTTACAAGTTCAGTCTAGTCTTACCACAGAAGTATTTTTAAGCGTTAGTAAGTATAAAACAGAGATTAGAGAAAAATTAATTGATCTTTATCACATTTTAAATACTAATTTATTTACGATAGAGATAACACACTGACAACACAACAACAGAAGAAGCTAAAGAAGGTTCTTTTTCAACAAACAACTATGATTAATAATGTATTACAACGAGCACCTGGTGCATTTGCATGGTTATTCATGGAAATTCTCCATTACATGCAAACCAAGGACCATTCAACTCTCCATGTTCAGCATTTTGAAATGCATCTCATTACAAAACATAATGATTGGTGGCTATGGTCATTTTGAAAAGCTAGAAAGGTCAAGCACATACTCACTACAACTCCACAGAGAAAAGCTGAGCTAACATATGTGTATGTCATAGCACACACATATTACACCCACACACACACACACACACACACACACACACACCATCTCCATTGGTCATGTCTGACGCTTACAAATGCATCATTATATGTCTCTATTGTCAAAGACTGATTATTGATTTTTGCATATCATTGCATAACCAATCAACCGTCATGTCATTTAGTAAGCAGATCTCTTAAGTTCTGTAAACTGAATCCAAAAAGGTGCAGTGACAGAAGTGGAATACAAAACACAATGTTGCACACATTGTCGAACACAGCACCAAAGTCTGCCGGTAAATTCAGTAGGTCAGTGTATTGGATTCCTGTTAAACACAATGAATTAAGACTGAAGTGCTGAGCATTCCTCCCACCATTCAGCTGGACGACTGTGGGTTTCTTCTCTCTGACTGCTGGAAGAGTGTTCACTGCTTTTGTTAAGACTGAGCTGATACTTGAAGGACAGCAACAGTGGCTGTAATGTTGCCATCAGATACTAACATGCCCTGATTCTGAAGCAGCACGAAGGTGAGTGGGAAGAAACCTTCAGTGAGATCCATATTTTTTATCTTTAGGTATGAAATGTTCTCTGTTATCAAACCCGACAGACTTCGGGGCTTGTTTGTAATGAATGAATTCACATGCTGTTTTCTTTAAGAGTGACATAAAGACACAATTAAAGACATAAATTGTTTAAGGTTATGAGGTTGTGCATCCTCTGTCTCACACACACACACACAAACACACACGATATAGGGCTGCACAATTTTGAAAAAAAGCCCATCTAATTGGGGTTTTTTCGTACTTACATTGTGATTGCGATATGATTCGGGATGATCGTTTTCACGCTT